>JAPYYA010002700.1:0-13683 GCA_028533165.1 Leontopithecus rosalia
AAATGCCCATCGATGATAGACTGGACTGGGAAAATGTGGCACATATACACCATGGAATATTATGCAGCCATCAAACATGATGAGTTCGTGTCCTTTGTAGGGACATGGATGAATCTGGAGAACATTATTCTCAGCAAATTGACACAAGAACAGAAAATGAAACACCATATATTCTCACTGATAGGCGGGTGATGAACAATGAGAACATATGGACACAGGGAAGGGAGTACTACACACTGGGGTCTATTGGGGGAAATAGGGGAGGGACAGCAGGGAGGGGAGCGGGGGAGGGATGGCATGGGGAGAAATGCCAAATGTGGGTAAAGGGGCAGAAGGCAGCAAAACACACCACGTGTGTACCTATGGAACTATCTTACATGTTCTGCACATGTACCCCAAAACCTAAAATGCAATAAAAAGAAAAAAAAGAAAAAAGATACGTAAAGGAATAAATGTGCTGAGAGAAAGAATTTGGAAGAATGACAACGAGAAATTTTAAATAGTAAAGTGTCGAGGTAGAATATTGGGTTCTCCTAAAATTCTTTCTCCAAACCAAAAGCGTGTGAGGAACTAAACAGCAATAGTAGTACCATCATCTTAGGAAATGCCATAGCAAAAACTTTCTTGTTAAAATATAAACTTACCACATTCTTACATCTGAAACCATGTTCAGAGACTTTTGTAAACAGTCACATAATTAGCATCTCACATATTTTAGAAATACTGCATCCTCATAACTTCTTAATTAGATAGATAGTTCTAATCAATAGTCTTGTTAGAACTTTGTAATAAAATTGTTGATTCATTCCTCTGTCTCCTTTGCAAGAAAGGAACTTTCTAAATTTCTCAAAACAAAAAAACCCATGTCTCACATTTTGTTCTCTCTCTAGTGCCTACCTCAGAGTCTCCTAACACATAGTAGGTGCTCAATGAAGTTTTGCTAAATGGATGGATGGATGGATGAAATAACACAGAAAAAATTATTCTTTATTCTGTAAAGCAAGCCCTTGGTTTGTCCACAATATGAAATAAAAAGTCTGGGACTGTCTCAACCATCTTTCCTCTGATACCATGTAGCAATAGGGGAGGAAATTGACCCCTCAATAAAATTGTTCACATGAGCACTTTGGATAGGGGAAAAAAATGAATAAATAAATAAATAAATAAAAAATAAAAAGAATGGAAATTTCTCTATTGAGACTCTCTGTTTGTTAAAGCTATTGGCCAAGTTGCATGTATATTTCTAATAATATCTTGAAAGTAGGGTTTAGGTCTAATTAAATTTTGTGTCTAGTTAAGTTGACATATTCTAAATAATGACTTATATCAGTAAAAAAAAGTCTTACACAGTTGAAAATTAAATTAAAAATGTAGAATTAAAAGTAGAAGAAAAAACTCTACTATCTTTCTAAATATAGGGACAAAAGTGAAAAAGATGAAAGAGAAGATCGTAGTTACAATGGAAGGAGACAAAAGACTAACGAAGTATTTTCAGTATTCCAGAAGGAGAAAACAAGCAATTAAAATTGAAGCAATAAATAAAATCAAGACTGATTAAAACATTTCTGAGCTAATAGCAAAGTGCCCTGAAATCGAGGCAAAATGAATGATAACGATTGCACTAGAACTACCTTGGCAACATTTTTCAAATATAAAGAAAATAGTAACAAAAATCTGTCATAAGCTTCAAGAAAAAAATGAGGAAATTGATTATCCGCAAATGCATCATAACTATCATCATTCACAGCTTTCCTCCAAAACAGTACTTAAGAGAAGAAAAGGCAGAAACAGCATCTACAGGATTTTAGTACAAAATGTTTGGCTCAATAATGTGATACACCACCAAATTTCTATTCTAATATAAGGACTAGAAAAAGGCATTTTTCAGATATTCAAAGAAAATGCATCCCTTATATTTAATAATGGCACAACTGCCGTTATTAGATGCCAATAACTGCCATTATTAAATAAAAGTGATACAAGTGGTACATTTTCTTTGAATATCTGAAAAATGAATCCAAGAAATATATCAAACTTTAATCAATATAGAATAGGAAAGTGAAAATATCAAAGGAATAGAGGTAAAAGTTAAGTATTTTAAGATTAGTTTAAAGTAGAATACATTGGTTTAATATTATTTCTGAAACAGAAAATAAAATAACTTAATAATAGTCATCTAAATGAGCATTACCACAGAGTATAATTTCTATCTTGTATGTGAATTCTGACCTGTTGCCATGGCTGCCTAGAGAGCAGTATCATGAAGGATTCTGAGGCTAAACCTGGCTCAAAGGGAAAGGGTGCTGTGATTGATTAGTGGTATTTCCTGTGACCCATTTGTAAGGCCTGCATCGGGTGCACAGGTTTGAATGCTCTTATTCCACTTTCATGGCAACCTTGTATTTTCATAGCCTAGACACACTTAAATGTAATTGATAATCTAGGCTAAAACTTATATCTAAAGTTTATAAATAGTTAAAATATGAAATGACATAATAGATATACAAAAACAATATAATAATATATCCTATACATATATATCAAATATCAGAAAAATATTATAATGTATCATGAATTTTCAAGATGGGGATTTTATTTGCTAATAGTTAAAACCGGTATTACATATCTTTTTAATGAAAGGATATGCTGAAACCTTTTATGAATGGCATCCACAGAATACAAGGTCCCCAAGATATTAATTGATCTATTAAATATAAAGTTTTCAGAACGAATAGCCTTGTGAAATGCTACACATCAAGTCAGTATCATGGATATTGATGGTACGTATTAGAACATTATTGTCTCTAAGAACTTCCATACTGAAAACAATCTGCACCAGGTAACTATAACTCTTAACCAAACTTACCAAATATAAAGTTATTAATATGCTTGGATACCAGTGGATTGAGATGTCATGTATAGTGTAATACCCAGAGCCACCACTAAGAAAACCATACCAATAAATATAAACACTATAAATCAGGATGATAAAATTTAGAAGTGGGGGCTAGATCAGTGTTGCCAAGGGTTAGGAATGGCATGGGGGTGGGCAGAAGGACAGGGTGGAAGGTGCTATGATAACACAGCCTGAGGGGTCCTCATGGTGAGGGAATGCCTCTGTACCATGACTGCTATAGTGGACAGATGGACCTACACATGGAATAAAATTGATACAACTTGATACACAAGCATGCCCTTAAGTATAAGCGAAATGGAAGAAATCTGAGTAAGATCAGTATCAGTCAATGGTTGTGATATTGTTCTGTAGTTTTGTAAGATGTTAGCATAAAGAAACAGCATATGTGGGACCTCCATTATTTCTTGCAACTGCACAGGAACCTACAATTATCTCAAAAGTTTAAGTTTGAATAAAAAAAAATCCCTCTTCCTTAAACATGAAATCAATAGACCAAAAGTCCAGATGAGAACTCTAAAATGTTCAGGAAGTGGTAAAATACTTATTAGTAAGTCAAAGCAGCATGTTGTAATATATAGGATAACTGCTTGAAGAACAGTAAGAGACTATATAACCATTAAGTAAATGGAGGGAAAATGTAAGAAATTTTTTAAAAGTTTAATTAGGACAGAATAAAAAAAGGAAGGAAAAAATGAAGCCCAGAACAAATGCAACAAATAGAAAATGAGTTGCAAGATAGTAGATTTAAATCTAAATCTGAAAGTAGTGATAAGAATGAAAACTGATATTTCAAATAAAAGACTATGATTGTCAGACTGAATTTAAAGTTTAAAAAAGATAAGACTTATACCATAGGTATAAGGACACAGACAGCTTGGAAGTTATTTCTTTGAAAAAGCCAATCAAATTGATAAATCCCTGGCCAGGCAGATAAAAGAATAATGAGAAAGGCATACATTACCAACATTAGTGATAAAAAGGGGACATTTATAAAGAAGCTATGGACATGAAAAAGCTAATATTAGGATATTATTAAAAGCTTTATGACAATAAATTTGACAATTCAGATAAAAATGACAAAATCCCTGGAAAAATACAACTTTCTAAAACTGACACAAGAAATTGAATATTCAAATAATCCTCTGTCTAACGAAGAGGTTGAATCTGTCATGAAATCCTTCCACCAAAGAGAACTCCTATCTAATTGGCCTCATTGGTGACTTCTTCCAAACACTTTCAAACAATAGAAAGATAAGAACCTTTCGGTTCATTTTTATAATGCTACCATAGCCTGGATGTAAAACCTTCAAAGAGCATCATAATAAAGGAAAATTAGCAGCCAAATTGTTTTCATGACCACAGATCAAAACTCCTAATCAAAATATTAACAAAATCTAGTAACATTATAAACAGCAATACACACAAGTAAATTGGGATTACTCCGAAAAGTCAAGTTTTGCTTAATATTGGAACATTAACCAATGTAATTTTCCACGAATTAAGAAGAAACATCTTATGATTATCTCCATAAATAAAGAAAAAGCATGTGATACAATTGAATACCCATTCATGATAAAAATTCTTAGGAAACGAGGAATCCTTTTTTAATATTGTAAAGAAAATTCACAAATATAAAACAGAAAGAAAAGAAAATAAACAAAATCTTATAGCAGCTTCCACTATGGCTGAATGAGCTCCTGCTGGACCAGACCTCCCAGAGACCAGCTAAACACTCTGGACAAAATCCAAAAATATGACCTGAAGGCACTGGGGTGAATGAACATAGGCACAGGCCACAGTGGAGTTGATACTTGGAAGAAGACACAATATGGGGTATGTGTTGTCCTTTTTCTTGGTTGGCTTTTGGCTTGCAGTAAGAACCGGATGTGTGCCATGTCGCCTGATATGGGGTGTTATTGCAGGAGAGGGAGATAGGTTATGGTCAAGGAGATAAATCAAATAAATATTAAGAATAATGAAAACCAGTTTCTTATTGTTGGAGAAGGATGTTAGAAATATAAAGGGACCCAACTAAAACTATGGTTCTGAATTGAAATCAAAGCTCTCTGTAGATTTGTCATATATCACCTATGTGTGTGTACTTTTACAACGATAATTCCTAGCCCTGTCTCCAAGCAACAGTAGAAACAGCAAGGTTCAATAGCAATGAGTACACCTAGACCCAGCTCTTGGTTTTGTAATACCATTTTCCACCAAATGGGAACCAGGGATCCTTGTAATAATGGTTGATTCTGGGGCTAGAACAGAGAAAATATGACATGAGCCTGGAATATTTTGCTGTGATAAAGTAAGAAAGTTGTTAAACTTTGAAAAGAAACATATTAAAAGGACACAGAAGAAAACTTGAAGAGGTTCCCACTGTTCAAATCTGGAAGAAGAATTTGCGCATTAAAATCCATCAGTATAGTAATGGATTATAATCCATTGAATTTAATAGGGAACAAATAGTTCATAGTGATGTAGATAATAAGTAAGTGAATAAATTATAACTTTAACGAGGCTTGGGCTATTTGCATAAACTCTCAAAGCAGCTACCCATAAAACACTCAAAAAGGGAAAAAGAACAATTTTACAGTGAAGAAACATGACACTTACCACTTTAAGCAATCAAAGTCAACAACACTAGTAATGAAACAAATCAAAACTGTGATCCACTTGATGGGACACAGAAAGACAAATCACAACAGAGCAAATCATGAGGAGATACCAGGGAAATCCAAATTGGGAGAAATTCCTAAAATACCTGGCCTGTATTCTTCAAACATGTCAGGAACATGAAAGTCAAGGAGATAGTAACTTTTTCAGGTTGAAAAAGATTAAAGAGAAATTATAACTAAAAGCAATGCATGTTTCTATACTTGATCTCTTTGCTATAAGGTATATTTTTGAATCAAATGGCAATACTTGAATTGGGTTTGTAGACTGAATGACAGTTATCTAACAATCTTAGTTTTGTATTTTGATAGACTTATGGAAGATTTTTTTAGGTAATTTCTTTGTTTTTAGAAAATGTGCTCTAATTTGGGTAGATTAACATTATGTCTACAACCTGCCATCAATGATTTGAAGGCGCAAACTTCTTAATAGTGTTCTTGGACCTTTTCTCTACAGTTCAGAGTGTTTCCAGAAGACATTACTGTAAAAAGAAAGAATATGACAAATTTGAAAAATTGCATATGGGTCAATATGTTTGTAATGTAAGATACATGGAGAAATAAATATAAGGTGCATATTAGGTTTTGAGGAAATAGTAGGAGGTGAAGTTAGAGCCATATTACAAAGAACCAAATGAGTCTTCTGTTTGACATTTTAGGATTTTATGGAAAGAAATGTCATGATCTTTTCCATAAAGGATGGCATTTTAGAAAACAGCATTCCTACAGCTTAACAGAAGATATAAGGAAGAGGGTGGAGACACTTTCTTTCTTTTTTATTGTACTTTAGGTTCTGGGGTACATGTGCAGACCATTCAGGATTGTTGCATAGTTACATACATGGTAATGTGGTTTGCTGCCTCCATCCCCCCATCACCTATAACTGGCATTTCTCTCCATGTTTTCCCTCCCCAACATCCCCACTCTCTGCTGTCCCTCCTCTAACCCCCTTCAACAGACACCATTGTGTGATACTCCCCTCCCTGTTTCCATGTGTTCTCATTGTTCAATATCCGCCTGTGAATGAGAATATGTGGTGTTTGATTTTCTGTTCTTGTGTCAGTTTGCTGAGAATGATGGTTTCCAGATTCACCTATGTCCCTATAAAAGACATGAACTTGTTATTTTTTATAGCTGCATAGTATTCCATGGTGTATATGTGCCACATTTTCCTTGTCCAGTCTATCATCGATGGGCATTTGGGTTGGTTCCAGGTCCTTGCTATCGTAAACACTGCTGCAATGAACATATGTGTGCATGTGTTTTTATAATAGAACAATTTATAATCCTTTGGGTATATACCCAGTAATGGGATTGCTGTGTCAAAAGGATTTTTTATTTCTAGGTTCCTGAGGAATCACCACACTGGGGTGGAGACACTTTCAACAGACAGAGTGACTATTTACAAAGCAAGCTAGAGGTGATCAGACCAGGACTCAGGGAGAGATGCTTCATATTACAATTATAACCCAGCAAGAGTGGTTGGAGGGAATGGTTTATTATAAACCAAGTTGTAATGAGACAAGGAACAACTGGGAGATAAAGAGTGGCAGCTTTGGCAATCAGGTATCATAATAGACATCTTGGGTTTTTCATGTTTTAGCATACCTAGATCATTCCTAAGTCATTCAAAGAAGCATAGCTCTATTGCCAAACATGCAAGGCTGTCCTACTGCCTTCGGCCAGCATGTGACCAGGCAGGCAGAACTAAAGCTGAGAGCCTGTCATTGGGACATTCTGACAGGAGTTGGGGAAAGAATGTTTCAGGTGTCTGGCAGCACTAGTGACATTTGTGGGAGGTCTTGGGACCATGCCAGCAAGGGCTCAGGATGGCAGATGTTTAATGGTGTTCCATAGAGGCAGGTTCTGAAGTACAGAGATCTGCGTCGGAGTCCAGGGAACAGAGCTGAGGTTGGATGTCAACAGCAAACCATTGGGAGGGCCTGAGCAGACAAAGAAGGGAGAGCACATGATGGCCAGTGGCAGTGCAGCCAGGATGGGATGATGTGCAAGCTGGTGCAGTGGCCGCCTGCCTCCTCCAACCTGTTCTGTGGCTACCCCTCCTGCTTTCTGTGGCCTCCTGAACTTATCAGACAGGAACGAAGGCAGGCTGACCAGAAAGAGAGCTTCTCTTGTCCTAGAATGGCCTGGGCCTGTCAGAGGCGGTATTGTGCTTAAAACTTGCAACTAGCCTACCAGGTGTATATTTAGGCTTCATTTATACATAGTAAACCTGAAGGCAGGAGAAGCAGCACAGTGCTTACTTCAGTGGGAATCCAGTGCCGTCTGACTCCAAAGCTCTAGAACTTGCTCCTGCACCCCTAGCACTTGGCTCAGATCTACTTACCAGCAAGAAAGCTTATAGAGTGATGCCCAAAGGACAATGGTGGAATGTGCTTCTTTCATAAAGCAGTCAGAATTATAAAATTCAAGGTGATGGAGAATCTTTGTATTCTTACCAGTAATCAATGGTGATTCTAGAATTTTAGAATTCCGGGACTGGCTGAACTTAGTTGCCAATTTATCATTTTTCTCTTTAACTGGTTTGCAAATTGTAATGCACATAATTGGGAATACTTCACAATGAGGACGTTGGATATTAAAGCTCATTGAGGACCTATTAACTTTTGCTGAACAAGACAAAGCTTTAGATACTTCCTATCAATGCTGTTCTCTCTCCTTGATGAATCTATTACTTCACAGAAAATGTTTTAAAAGACACAAAACAATAAAACAACAACAAAACACAACTCCTGTCATCTATTTTAAAACCGTCCTTAGAATGATAGTTCACAAACATGTGTGACTCACAAATCATAATAAAGCGCAATAAGTACTAACTATGCTTGTAGTAGTTTAACAATTTAAAAATCATTTTAGCAACTATTTTATAGTCATCTAAAATATAATTTCTCACTATGGCTACAAAAGTAGATGGCAGCTGGTTTGTACAATACTGTGATTTTGTGATGTTGTTATTTGAATTAATCTGGTCATCACAATTTTGGACACTGGATGGATTTTAGGTCCACTGAATGAATACATTGAAAATATAGTCAGTGTGACTGGCTTTGCTATAACTTGGGGGACTTTGATTTGCACTTAAACCACTTGGCTTCTTTACTCTTTTGCTGGACCCACCTTTCATGGTCCAGGAACACCGTTTATAACACTGGTTACACAACTGCCCTCCTGTGTTTTAGGCGCAGAAAGTACTAACTACTCCTGTGTCCCACAATGTCCTAGACACTTGATATTGTCAGTCTTCAAACTCCTTGCCAGTGTAATATCATTGTGGCTTTGATTGAAATTTCTCTGCGTATTAATGAGATTGAGCATCTTTTTCATCTTTTACTTTTCTCTTGCGTGAAGTACCCATTGAAATAATTTGCCTACTTCTCGATCAAATTATTGTTTTTGTACTTATATATTGGGAATTTTTTTTATATGTTTCAAAAAATACTTGCTCAGTGATCTGTGTTGCAAATATTTTATTCCAATGTGTATCGTCTTTTCACATCTTCATTGTATCTCGATTTTTAGACAAATTGATCAATAATTTCCTTGACTGTGTTTTTTGACTCTTAAGGAAAGTTTTCCTCATTCATGGTAATAGTCTACTACACTGTCTTTCAAAACTTTTATAGTTTTGCTTTTAACATTTATGTCATAAATTTACCTTGGAATGATTATAGTGTATTATGTGGTAGGGATCCTAGTTCATTTTCTTCCCTATATAAAAGTAATTGTTGCTATACATTTTCCCATGTTCTCCAATGCTAGCTGTCATAATTGGGTTTCTATTTTTGTGTAAGTATATTTGTTTATCTCTACACAAATGAAACATAGTTTACTGATCATAGTTTCATAATATATCTTGATATGTGGTAAGCTCCATCATTCCAATGTATTCTTCCCTTCAACAAGGCTCGTTTTTGACTGTTGGCTCTTACATATAAATTTTAGAGCCAGCTTAATCTAACCAATTACCTGATGGAAATTTGTCTGGATTTTTCTTGAAGAGAAAGGTCAGTTTGAAGATAATTAACGTCTTAATATATTAAGTCTTTCTGTATAGGTATCTTATTTTTTGTTTTGGTCTTTTAGATTTGTACATCTATTAATATTATGGTTACTCCTAGGCATTTAAATTTTGGTTTCTATTGTAAATTTCATATTATTTAATATTAAATTTTCACACTGTAAATTCTGCTGGCTGAGGTATACAAACACAATTAACTTTTCTCTATTTATTTTGTATCCACATTCTTTTAAAATTACATTATTTAATTCTAATAATTCATTGGTAGATTCTTCTGGACTTTCTACAGAATGACATATTAGCTGCAAATCATTATAATTTTTTCTAGTCATTTAAGATGTCATTCGCTTATTTTGACATCTTCTATGTCATTTAGATGTTCAAGTCATTTAAGAGCCATTTCATTATTTTGTATCTTCTTCTTGCCTTTTATTGCTGGCTATAGCCTCAGATATAATGTCAAAGGGAAGTGTGATATTAGGAATCATTGTCACGCAGCTCATTTTAAACTGAAGGATTTTAACAGTCCACCATTAAATATGATGTTTTTCCTAGGATTTTAGTAGCCTCCTTCTATCAGTTTAAGTAAGTTTTTGAAATTTCCTACTATTCTGAGCAATACTTTCATGAATATTGATGATATTAAATCCCTTTTTCTCACTTTTCTCCATTTATGTATAAATATTTTAATCTATCAATGAGTTTTTGATGCTAAGCCATGTGGTTATAAGATGAAACCCTACAGAGTCATAACATAACATTCTATACATGTTAGATTTCATGCACATGTTCTTACTCTTGTTTTTCGTAGATGGATGAGATTGGCTTATACTTTGTTTTTGTCTGCTTATTCTCATCTGGTTTTAGGATTTGGAGAAAATTAACTTTGTAAACTGAGTTAAATGGTATTCTTACACTGTGAAAGAGTTTGCGTAAGATTAGATTTTTAAAAAATAAATCGTGCAATAATTTACTTGTGCAATTATCAGGCATGATATTCCTTTTTTCAAAAGATTTTACACTACTGATTCAACAGATTTAAGGGATGTTGGACTGTTTGATTTTTTAAAAAACTCTTCTTGAGTTATTTGTTATTTTTTTCCTAAAAATGTAGTCACTCTATTTTGATTTACATATTAAATTATCATCAGATTGTACTCAGTATACTCATCTTTTTATATCTTGAAGCATCTATAATTTAAATTTCTTTTCCTTTTTATTCTCTTAATAATGTGAAAATTTTCATTAGAGATTTCTTAATTTTATGAGATTTAAAATAAACACATCTTTTTTTCTAACCTATCATATTTTAGTTCTCTATTTGGTTCCATACAGATTTTACGATTTGTTGTTGTTGTTGTTCTTTGAAGAATGATCATGGCCATTGCATTGAATCTATCGATTGCTTTGGGCAGCATGCTTATTTCCACAATATTGATTCTTCCCATCCATGAGGATGGTCTGTGTTTCTACTTGTTCGTGTCATCTGTGATTTCTTTAAGCAGGCTTTTGTAGTTCTCCTTGAAGAGACCCTTCACCTGCTTGGTTAAGTATACTCCTAGGTATTTTATTTTTATTTTTTTGCAGCTATTGTAAAAGAGTTTGTGTTCTTGATTTGATTCTTAGCTTGGTCGCTGTTGGTATATAGCAGTGCTACTGATTTGTGTATATTAATCTTTCCCAATTTGGATGCCCTTTCTTTCTTTCTCTTGACTAGCTCTGAGCAGGACTTCTAGTATGATGTTGAATAGAAGTGGTGAAAGTGGGCATTCTTGTGTGACAATATTTTAAACATACTATTATATTAGTTCGTTATATTTTATTTAACATTTTTGCATCTACATTTACAAGTAATATGGATCTATAAATTTTTGCTGTTTATTTGAATGGACTTTATTTTAATTGGAAACCAAGAATACACTAACTTTACAAAATACATGGGACCTTTTTGTTCAAGCTTGGAACCACCATTTCCTCAAAGTTTGGTAGGTCTGATTCAAAGTCAAATTTATAAGTTAATTGTATCAAATTATGAGACTGTATAGTATAAAAAGTATCTTTTAAATTTTGCTAATGTCATTGTTATTGATCATTTGTTTCATTTGTTTCTAAACTTTCTAAAATGTTCCTCTTAACAATTTGCCTTTCTATGAAAGCAAGACCATATTTAAAAAATATGGTCTTACTGGTCTCTTAAAAATAAAATTGTAACATCTCTTCAAATATGCATTTTGTGGTTACTACATTTGAAACTGTTGATACCTTTGACTTTTCTCTATAGAACTTACTTTTAATTGAAAAAAATACTTCCTTAGGTGCTGAGATGCATGCTTGTTCAAAGAAAATTACACTAAATGGAGATTATTCTAATATTTTGTGAGCACATTATCCCAAAGATTTTTATTATCTGGCATAATGTTTCTTATTTGACAAATCTTTACAAGACAAGAAATATAGAGTAAATCTTTTCTTTTTAGATTATTTTGCATACTTTGAAATGGCACCAAGTTACAGTAACTCTCACTTTCATTCTATTCTGGTATAGAATATACATAGGTACATTTATCCAAAATTTTAAAAAAGCTCTACAAACGTATTGTCTACATATCTAGGTAATTCAAAACATAATTACAAATATTAAACATTAAATACAGTCTGTTGTTTGAATGCTCATCATTTAATTTGGTCAATTATTTCCTTGCTTGCCACTTTGATCTGGATGCAGTGACTGGATAGGACTTTAGATGATTTCAACTTTGTTTTCAATAATTTTATTTATTAAAATCTACAAACACAAGATTTTTAGAACTTCACTTGTTAAATATGTTGATTACAGGTTTTCAGCTTATTTTGAATAAAACATACGAACTCATTTACAAATTGGTTGACACTATTGTAGAACGAATAGGTTGTTTTACAACAACATTCGAACATTTCCAAAATCTTCAAACATTTTCAAAATCTGAATGATGGTGGGCAACAAAGAGAAAAAGCTGTTTAGTGAAAGTTTTTTCTTCTTTTATATTTAAAATTAGATTTATTATAAAAATTTGTAGTTCAGCTACAATAGCAATGAATATGTTAAATATGTGTGTGTAGATATATACACACTCATTCATTCATTCATATATATATATATACACATTCATTCATTGAAGTGTGTGTGTGTGTGTGTGTGTGTATGTGAAAAATGTATGTTTCACAACCACCACAGTTTCTCTTTTGTATAGTAAAATATAATTTTTTAGGATTGTATTTATTAATTACTTAAGCTCCAAAACAAAGTCAAAAAATATTTCTGCTTTATAAACTTCACTTTGTAATTTAAAAGTAATCTTTCTTCCCATTTGTCTATTTTGGCTTTTGTTGCCAATGCTTTTGGTGTTTTGGTCATGAAGTCCTTGCCTACTCCTATGTCCTGAATGGTTTTGCCTAGATTTTCTTCTAGGGTTTTTATGGTGCCTGGTCTTATGTTTAAGTCTTTAATTCATCTGGAGTTAATTTTAGTGTAAGGTGTCAGGAAGGGGTCCAGTTTCTGCTTTCTGACATGGCTGGCCAGTTTTCCCAACACCGTTTATTAAACAAGGAATCCTTTCCCCATTGCTTGTTTTTTGTCAGGTTTATCAAAGATTGTATGGTTATAGATGTGTACGGCCATACCACCCTGAATGCGCCCGATCTTGTCTGATCTCGGAAGCTAAGCAGGGTCGGGCCTGGTTAGTACTTGGATGGGAGGCGTCTCTTTCATATGACCATTAATTCAGAGCATCAGTAAAGAATGCACACCTGTGGAGTGGCCAACTGTCTGTATGCTTTGACCACACATTCAGAACTTCAGTGAATAATACACACCTGTGGGACAGTCAGGAGTCTATTTCATAAGGCCCTTCATTCAGAGGCTGAGTGAATAATACACACTTGGGGAACAGTCAGGAGTGTATTTCAGTTAAGCCCACACTAAGAGGCTTAGTGAATTATACACAACTGGGGAAGGATCAGTAGTCAATTTCATCTGGCCTCTCACTCAGAGCTTCATTGAATAATACACT
>JAPYYA010002701.1:0-13682 GCA_028533165.1 Leontopithecus rosalia
GGGGGAGAGATAGCATGGGGAGAAATGCCAAATGTGGGTGAAGGGGCAGAAGGCAGCAAAACACACTGCCACGTGTGTACCTATGCAACTGTCTTGCATGTTCTGCACATGTACCCCAAAACCTAAAACGCAATAAAAAAAGTTGCCACAGTTACCCCAAGCTGTAGCAACCACCAGCAAAAATATTATGACTCACTGTAGGCTCAGATAATCATTAGCATTTTTTAGCAATTAAGTATTTTCAGTTAAGGTATGTACATTTTTTTAGACATAGTGCTATTGTACACTTAAGAGACTACAGTGTTCTGTAAACATAACTTCCATATGCACTGGCAAATCAAAAAAAATTGTGCAGCTTGCCTTATTGCAATATTTGCTTTATTGCAGTGGTCTAGAACCAAATCCACAGTATCTCCAAGGTATGCCTGTACTTGATTAGATAAAATGTAATTGTCTTAAATTGAGCTATATGTAATGGCTATTTTCTAAGTGAAGGATGGCCTCATTTTGGCAGTTCCATGTTTCAATGTATAATTTAAAGTCTATCACTATACATGACAAATTTCCCCAGGATTTGAAAGTATCCATTTCAAGTATAAATCTTGTTAACTAAAAGATGTTATACATAAATTTGTCAAAAGTCATAAAATTATACACTTTAAATGACTGTATTTCTATGTATAAATTTTGCCTCAATAAAATAATTCAGATCATAAAAAAAATAAAAATACAAATCTTAAGGTAAAACCTACTCTGCTATCTAAGGACTTCTAGAACAAGAAAGTTTTTTGTTTGTTTGTAAAAGTTCCTTTGAACACAAATGGAACTTTAGACACCAACTACTCAGATTTTTGCTGTTCATAAATAAGGCAGCCAGAACCCAGAGAAATGGTGTGTCTTGCCCAATGTCACCAATCCCTTCACTGACCTTGAGAGACTGGACAGGGTCTTATTCCACTCAGTATCTCCAGATTCCAGGGCCATGCTTTAAAAACAGTAGGAGCCTTGCATGGTCTGCACATGTACCCCAAAACCTAAAATGCAATAAAAAATAAATTAATTAAAAAAATAAAAACAGTAGGAACCCAGTAAATCTAAACAGAACTGAAGTATATTGAGCAATTTGATAATGTCTTGAGATTTTCTTACTACTGGTTGTAGGGTCACCTTTGTTTCTGGTCAATTATATTAAAATAAAATCTCTTGACTTGAAATAAATGAGGCCTCTTTTCTGACACTGAGCAGGGAGGAGTTATGCTGACTATTCTGATTAGCTTTCTATCACTATACTACACTATCCTCTCTGAGAAGACGCAATCTAAAACCATCTTATCTGGGCTCAGAGCAGCCCAGATTGTAACATTATTTACCAGTTAACTGGAGGCAAGAATCCAGCTCTGCTGCCCAGCAAACACACCAGCAGGTACTTCAGAAGACCTTCATCCCTTGCAGGAATGGCTGAACCCAGGCGGGCTCTGACGCTGTCATTCTTCCCTGTCAGCTCCGAGTATGAGATTTATACATGTTGGAGAGGTTCATGTTGCTGATAGAAGGCAGATCTTTCAGGATATTAGATTTTGTGGAACTAAAGTTTAACAACGGGATTTTACTTATAAAATAATAATTACATGGATGCATAAAGCTTGGAATGGCTATACATTGGTGGTGTTTTATTCATGAAACCATTAATTTTAAAGTAAGATGGCCTAGCATATATGTGTTTCAGAGAAAGGAGCATACCTGGTGAGTTATGATGCACACAGAAAGACCTGATCTTCTGGGTAAGGAACAGAAATAAATTATGTCAATACATTATGAAAGGCAGAATTGCATAATTCTACAACTGCTCTTATCCATTTTTGCTGCAGTAACTGAAAAGAAAACGTGGAGTTAATATTGATCTCTTACAATTTTTGACAAATAAAATTGTATGCATTTAATATGTATAATCTGATGCTCTGATACATATATATATATAGTGAAATGATTATTATAATTAAGCTAATTAACATTGGCCCATAATTGAAAGACGACAAAATTAGTGAACAAGTAGCTTAAAACAGAATTATATCTCAATTCATTCTGTTCACTATACTAGGGGAAATATACTAGTGAAAACACTGACCAAGTCAGAGGCAGAGGATATAAGAAAGAGAGAAATTAAACTTCTAGAGATAAAAAAAAAATACAAGGCATGAAATGAAAAACACACTGGATGAGATCAATGCAGATTTTATATTGCAAAAGAAAATATTTGCAAATTTTAAGACAGGGCAATAGATGTGATCCAACATAGATAGAAAACATGGTAAAAAAAGTTTTATTAAACCAAAAGAGCACCAGTGACCCTTGGGGCAGTGTCAAGTGTCTTATTGCAGCTGAAGTTAGAGTACCTGAAGGAGATGGTAAAGACAGAGTAAAAAAATATTTTTGAGGGCCACAATTTTCTTTCTTTTTTTTTTTTTTGAGACAAGGTGTCTTTGTTACTTGGGCTGGAGTGCACTGGTGCAATCATGGCTCACCACATCCTCAAATTCCTGGGCTCAGGCAATCCTCCCACCTCAGCGTCCCAAGCAGTTGTGATCACAGGGGCACACACCACGCCCAGCTAATATTTGTATTTTTTTTGGTAGAGATGGGGTCTCGCCTATTGCCCAGGAAGATCTTGAACTCCTGGGCTCAAGCAATCTGCCTGCCTTGGCCTCTGAAAAACTAGGATTACATGAGTGAGACACTATATCCAGCCTCATAAATTTATACGTGTCAAAAATTACAAAACAGGAAAACTCAAGGCACAAGAACCCCCAAGCACAAGAACTGTCAGAGAATGACACCAAAGCACACCAATTCAATTTCTAAAAACTGGTGATAAAAGAAAATCTGAAAACGGACCAGATACAATATTTTCACAGAGAAATAAAGACAACAATGACCATGGATCTCTATCAAAACTAACAAGTGAGATTTTGGATGGGTCAGATCAGGTAACAGTTGAAGAAGAGACAGTCACCGAGGGAATTCATGGAAACTCCAAAGAGGTTTCCACGAGAACCATTTACATACCTCCGGATCAAAGAGGCCTTTAGAAGAATTACCAAGACTTCAGAAGATTTTTGCCAACATGCTATAATTTGGTTAGAAAATTTGTGGCACAAATACCCAGTCAACACTGGATTCATTCTTCGTTGGTTCTGGGAGTCAGTGGATAGTTACTGCTATGATCATACTTTGTTGAATATAAGATTCGTTTATATTCCCTAATTTAAAATTATTTTTTTCAAAATGAATTACCAAGCATGGCTTTTCTCCATAACTTCTTTGAAGAATTGGCCTCTAATTAATAAAGCAGCTGACTCCTGGTTCCCATCATCCGTGCTAACCACCCACTTCTGTGTCTGTCTTCCACAGTGTACAGGAGCTCCAGGTAAGCAGAGAGCGTATTGGGTCTTTGCTGGGAGGCAGAAGCCCTCCCCCACGGAAGCTGAATATGAAGGATACCAGGACAGGTGGCTGGCTGGTGTGTCTGGTGGTTTGATTGTCAGCTCCCTAGTATCTAACGTTGCTGATCATCTTCCATGTGCTTGTTCACTGATTGTGTATTTTCTCTGGAGAAATGTCTGTTCAAGTCCTTTGCCCATTAGTAGTCGGATTGGTTGTGTTTCTTCCTTGAACTGTTAAAGTTCATTATATTTTCTGGGTACAAAATTTTTATCAGATTTATCACTTGCCAATATTTCCTGCCAGTCTTGAGTTGTCTTTATACTCCCTTAAGAGGGTGTTTTGACGCTCAAATGTTTTTAACTTTGTTGACATATAATTTATCTGCTTTTTTCTTTTACTGCTAGTGTTTTCAGTGACATGTTTAAGAAACTCTTGCCAATAAAGATTTACTCCTATATTTTCTCCCGAGAGTTTCAGTTTTACTTATTAATTTAGTTGTTTCGTTTGTTTTCAGTTAAGTTTTTACATCTTGATGGATTAAAGTCCGACATGACTCATTCATTCATGCATAATTTTGCATATCTGCATGTGTAAAAGGATGCATCTCACAGTTAGTGGATAACCTGTTGTTTCTTGCAGGAAATTTTTATTATTTTCAAATTATATTAAAGAATATTGGCAAATAATTTTTTAAAAAACATCCTCTAAGATGATAAAAGTGTTCTGAATGCTGGCTTGTGGAAGTATTGGGTGGGGCACTCATTGTGCTAAGCAGTCCCGCACTGCCCCCTGGTGGTCTTTCATTTATTATGTCTTATCATTGACTTCCAAGGACCTCCTGCCTTTCGGAAGGCAGATATTGACATTTTTGCATTTGACTTTGTTTCACTTAGATAACATATTAAATTTGAAGTTTAAAAATGTTTTATATTTCTTTAGAAATAAAAATAAAAATAGAAATAACTTCAAAAAATTAAACTCTAGCTTTGTAATAGTTACAGATAATCATATGCAACGTGTATTCATAAAGTGTATGAATCATAACACACTGTTACATAAAATTATTCTAGCCTTCCAGAATTTCCCATTATTACATCATTATACCTTTTGAAATATGGATGGCTTATTTAGTAGTTTATGGTGATCAGTATACAGTGCTCAAATTCCTAGGTGTGTTAGTATTTAAATTACTTTACAGGTTTTTGAAGTATAATCAATTTCACAAAGAACCAATAAATTTAAAATGTACAATTCCATGACTCTTGAAACCATCACTTCAATTAAAGTAGTCCACACATTTCCATTACCTCCAGAATTGTTCTGATTTCTGTTTAAAAATCCACTGTTAGCTTGATGTACAGATAACTTCTGTTTGTCCCCTCAGTCCCACTCCTTACTTGGTGTGGAGATCTTCTGTGCAATGAAAGAACCACCTGACCTTGCTTCCCAGTACAGTTAGGAGCCCATAACAAAGACATATCTAAAGATAGATGTTAAAATAGCCAGGATAGAGCATTGCCAGGACCGTCCTGCAGGAGATGACTATACACTGAAAGCTTATAAGACCTTGTGGGTCCATGGTGGCCAAAGCCTGGGCAGCAGGACTGGGACTGAGTGCAAGGCAGTGGACCAACGAACAAAATAAAGGTCTTGATTGGACCAAATTCATTGACGTGATAGTGCTCACTGTGGATTTGGGTTCAAAGTGTTGGGTTGACCACCTGCTAGTGGTGTTGATGTTCTGGCCTTACGTGGCCTCCAGATAATGAGGTCGGAATGCTTGAATGTCCTTGCCATACTGCTGAGGGAGTGGGGAAGGAGTCAGAATGCATAAGGACAGGCATCCTATGCACAGGATGGAGCTATGATGCACAGTCTGCTCAGCCATCCTTAATCTTGCCTGCTGGGAGGAACCAGAGCTCACACTATTCATCACAGCATTGGCGAGGGAGGCGCCAGCATCCTTGAAGAGCTCCGTGATTGGCTGTCCTCTCTTGCTGCCGATGATGGTAAGGAACAGTGAAGAATGACAGGATCACGTAGCTCAGGCATTAGAGACATAGTGCCTGCAGTCACACAGGATGCCACGGGGGCAGGATGGGAATGAGAGAGTGTGACCCATAAGGATATGTGGTGAGGGGTAGTTGATCAGGTGTCCTTACAAATGAAATTGATGGGCAGCCTACCAAGAAAACAATTCTAAATTTGATTACTGCTACAGTGAGGAGTCATTGTCTCTAAACTAGTTATTTCTGAGCTCCTAGTCTGCGAGAGAGATTGGAGCCCTTCAAGGAATGACCCTGCAATGGAGTCTCAGACATGTGCCACGTGTCTTTTCCCTCAGCTTCCCCAGATGTCACCAAAGTCAAAGGCAACTACTCCTTGTGTCCACACTCTGGAAGAAAGAAAACATCTACATGAACTTTCTGGAGAATTTTGTATATATATTCTGAGTATATTTTATCTATCTATCTATCATCTATCTATCCATCCATTTTTTGAGACGGAATTCATTTTTTCTGTCACCAGGCTGGAGTGCAGTGGTGTGATCTCAGCTCATCACAACCTCCACCTCCCTGGTTCAAGCCATTTTCCTGCCTCAGACTCCCAAGCAACTGGGACTACAGGCATGCGCCACCATGCTCCGCTAATTGTTTTATTTTTAGTAGAGATGGGGTTTCACCATGTTGGCTAGGATGATTTCGATCTCTTGACCTTGTGATCCACATGCCTCGGCCTCCCAAAGTGCTGGGATTACAGGAGTGAGCCACCACACCCGGCCTCTGAGCATATTCTGAGTCCCCAGCATCAGAAATACTGTGTGGCCCATCAGTCAAAGCAGGAATTTTGGAGGTCAGGGGATAGGACCTGTCTTGGCCTGAAAAAGTTAAGTTTGTTCAGTGAGACCATGGCCTCCTCCTGTGGTTACTTCCGCAGTTCCAGAATGGATAATGGGAATAGGCAGATTTAACACTGGTGGAATCCCCACATTGGTTTTCTGATCCCAAGAATTTGGTTATTAGGAAAGAAAGGCCCAAACAGATGTTTCCAGAACTACTCCTTGCTGAGAGTAAACCAAAGGCAACATGTCATCCATGGAGGAGACTGAGGGGTGGGCCATCAACCCTTTGAGAAATGCAGGTTGGCAATTCCCACTGTTGCTCATTTTCCTCGCCTTTTTGGCTACTGTAAAAGCCAATGGGTCATGGAGATGAACAGTGAATTTCCACAACCATAATCAGATGGAGACAGCAACGGCAGCTTTGACTGTTTGTAGGATATCTCGACAGGGCAATCCATCAGCTACAGTGTCTCACAGAGGCTCACGCTCTGGCAGGCTGCTGTTGGGGGAGGACCCCGAGAATGGCATGAGGCTCCCTACCTGTTTAAAGGACAAATCCCTTTAAAGATAAAAAAAGACTACACTACATCAATGGCTAGTGGGAGGGATAGATAGATAGATAGATAGATAGATAGATAGAATTGACCCCCCCCACCAAATTTAATCTCTTTTCCTTCTCTCTTCTTAGCAAGATAATTTATTGTATTTTTGTGAGTGCAAGTGGCTCATTTTTAAAGTAACCTTAACAGTACCCTTCAGGAGCCCAAATATCCCACTACTATCATTTTTTCCTTTAATTTTTTAATTAACAAGTGATAATTATATATATTTATGGGGAATGCGATATTTTGATACACACATACAATATGTAATGATCAAATCAGGGTAATTAGAATATTCAAAACCTCAAGTTTTGGGGCTGGGTGTGGTGGCTCACACCTGTAATCCCAGTACTTTGGGAGGCTGAGGTGGATAGATTACCTCAGATGAGGAGTTCGAGACCAGTCTGACACTATGGTGAAACCCCATCTCTACTAAAAATACAAAAAATTAGCCAAGCATGCTGGTGAACACCTGTAACTCCAGCTACTTAGGAGGCTGAGGCAGAAGAATCTCTTGAACCCAGGAGGCAGACGTTGCAGTGAGCCAAGATCTCGCCATTGCACTCCAGCCTGGGCGACAGAGTGAGACTCCACCTCAAAAAAAAAAAAACAAAACAAAACCAATAAACCCAAAACAAAACAAAACAAAAAACCCCCAAACCTGCAGTTTTTATCATTTCTTTAAAAAAATCTTTTATTTAAGTTCAGGGGTACGTGTGCAGGTTGGTTACAGAGGTGAGTTTGCATCATGGGGGTTTACTGTACAGATTACTTCATCACCCAGGTATTGAGTCTGGCACCTAGTAGTTATTTTTCCTGATCCTCATCCTTCTCCCACCATTTGGGCTCCGATAGGTCCCAGTGTGTGCTGTTCCCCTCTATGTGTCCATGTGTTCTCATCAGTTAGCTCCCACTTATAAGTGAGAATGTGTGGTGTTTGGTTTTCTGTTCCTGTGTTAGCTTGTTAAAGATAATGGCCCCCAGCTCCATTCATGTCCCTGCGAAGCAGGTGACCTCATTCTTTTTTATGGCTGCATTCGTGACTATCCTTTATTTCATGTTTTTATAGAGAGGTAAAGATGCTGCTTTTTGAATTGAGACTTAAGTGAGATTGCCCTGTGAGCTGATGAACCATCTGTGCTAATGTTTCCTCCAAGACAGGCAAATACTGTGGCAGATATAGCTCATTGTTCAGAAAAATGAATTTTCTCTTCTTCCTAAATAGCTAGCTTTGAATGTGGCCAGATGACTGAGTTCTAGCCAATGGGGTGTGAGTAGAAATGATGTGTTGAACTTCTGGGTTGTGATTTTGAGATGTGGTCATGCCTGCTTTTTGCTGCCTTCTTCCTCAGCCTGCTGGCTGAATTCTGATATAATACAGGGAGGCTGGCCAGCCATAGTGGCTCACGCCTATAATCCCAGCACTTTGGGAGGTGGAAGCAGGAGGATCACAAGAGTTTGAGACCAGCCTGGCCAACATGGTGAAACACCATCTCTACTAAGAATACAAAAATTAGGTGAGTGCCCCTAAGGAGCATGGAGTGTTGGGGTAGAAGGAGCCCAGGCAACAATGATTTCATGGATGACCTCTGTTGAGACTTATACGTGAGGGAGAAGTAAAGAGTGATTACTTATTTTGGCTCTGTGTTATGTGTAGTCACACCCAATTTTAAATCAAATGTCTAGTATTAAGGGATAAGTAAATGTGTACCAGGCTCAAACATTTTGAAAGGACAGCATAAGAAACTGGACGGCTTGAAAACCAGAGACTTACTGTTACCCAGGCTGGAGGACAGAGGGCTGAGATCAAGCTGCCTGCAGTGCTGGCTCCTTCTGGGGGCTGTGAGGGAGATGCTGCTCCATGCCTCTTTCCCGGCATCTTGGCATTTCCTGGCAATCTCTGGCGTTCCTGGGCTTGTAGCGGCATCACCTTCATCTCTGCCTTCCTGTCCCAGAGAGTTTTCCCTTTTTAATTTTATTTACCTAAGTTTTATTCATACATTAAATATATTGGTTACAGTATGTCTTCACAACTAAATTCGCATTTTTCTCTAAGGTTTGAGAGCTTTAATCCTAATATGGATTTATTTAGCTGCCTTTGTTAGGGGACCTTAACGTAAGTGTGCATGGCTTACTGTAAATGCTGGATGACTTTACTGAATGAATGAACATGAAAAGAGGTTTTTACAAATAAAGTCATCAAGTTATCGACCTGAAGATAAATATAAGCGTATGTCATCACCTGTCAGTTTCCCAAAGGCTATTTGAAAAGCAAGCATCTTTGATGAGCAGAGCAGCCAGCAGTCACCCAAGCCACATGTTGAGTAATGGTGAAACACACAGCAACAAACCAGATATTCTGGACACTGTTAAACAGATAGCCAAGGACAGCTTCAGACATGCAGATTTTCCTCTTTCTGTATTATCACACAGGTCACACTATATTCTATTTGATTTTTTATGCAGAATTATATCGGTATTACCTAATTAGAAGCCACTATAAATTGCAAATCAAATCTTCCCCTGATGGAAATGAGTATATTTATACTAAATGATTATATAAATAATATCATAATTTAAATCTGTGAAGAACAAATTTTATATTTAGAAAATTCCTTTACACTTGAATTACATTAAAAGGCAAGTGAATCACATTAAGATATATTTCCTTTCAGTTATCCTGGTAAATTCTCAAAACTAAACCCAGGGTAACATCAGATATGTCTTCTTTATGTTAAACATAAATATGTGATGTGATTTCACAGTATGGACATATATCAAATACAAAAGAGTGCTCATCACAGAATGGTTTATTAACTTCAGGTACCTTTTCTTTTATGAAGATAGTTTGACTTGTAATCTTAGCACTTTGGCAGGCTGAGACGGGAGGGTTGCTTGAGTCTAGGAGTTTGAAATAGGCCTGGGTAGAATGGTGAAACCTGTCTCTACTAAAAATTAGCCAGGCATGGTGGCATGCACCTATAATCCCATCTACTCAGGAGGCTGAGGATCACTTGATCCTGGGAGGCAGAAGTTGCCATCAGCTAAGATGGTACCACTGCACTCCAACCTGGGTGACAGGGTGAGACTCAGGCTCAGGAAAAAAAAAATAGTTTGGTTTTACATTTGGTGCAAAAGTAGGTAAGAAGTCAGGTTTTTTTTTTGTTGTTGTTGTTTTGAAAACATTAACCTAAAATAAAAGTTTAAAAATTATTATCTCTTGCCCGAGAAATTTGTTGTTTATTAATTTTAGTAGCAAAATAATTTTCGCTACTAAATAATTATAATTCCTACTGTTTGTGCAATTTGTGCATTACTACACAGCAGGCATACAAACCTAACTCTCAACTGTGGATTATTACACAGCAGGCATACAAACCTGTTGGTCCTACAACAAATCATGGTGATCTAGCCAGGAGTTCCTATTGTGGGCAGTTGCACAAGGCCCAGTGCCACCTTGTCATTGGGATGGACCCAGAGACAAATCCAAGCAGCTGCTCACTTTCACTGAACTAGGGGCTGTCCCCTGTGCCTTGTCTGTTGATGGGGCAGTGGCGATTCTGGTGCAAAAATCGCCTGCTGCAGAGTAACAATTTCTCATTTTGAAGACATCTTTGGTAAAGTTTCTCTCTGCAACTGGCACCTCTTTCCTTTCTCCTCTTGTTGGCCTCTTCAGAGATCTTGTGGCCTCTTTGGGGTTTGTGGCTTCTTTGGGAGTCTTGTGCCCTGTTTGGAGTGCTTGTTCACTGTCCCCAATAATAGGAAGGGTCTTGTTTGAGAGGATTCCCCCAATACTGGAAAAAAATAAAGAGCACTGCTTGGGAAAAACACTCTTAATTTTAAATATTTAAAACTTTATTTGGGAGGCCTTTTGTTTGTCTTCATCTTGTTCTGTATGATTAGATTCGTGGAAACTGTCCCTGGAAGAAATGCTAGTGAAAGTTCAGTAGGCGTGACTTAGGGTGGCCATCCACTTTTCCATCTTGCCCAGAGACCACCTGCTGAACTCCCGGGTGCAGGTCATTCCTCTCCACCTCCATCCTGGATCAAAGGCATCGGGGCCGACAGAGGCGAGTTTGTGTTTAGATAAATTTACATAGATAAACATATAGTGTGTTATATGTCAAGTCTACATGATACTAACACGGCTTATAAATAATAAATTGAGTAAATAAGCCCAAATATCTTTCAAGTTAAGGTGATTTAAATAAATACTTAAAAACCTGGCTTTAAAATTATCAATAAAATTAACATTAAAATGTTTTCAAAATTGTTAGCATACGTTTTTGTCTGGGTTTATTGGCGAAATCGTTTTATATTTGTCTTTGCTAAATCTGTTACGGTGTCAGAGTTTAGCATGAAGGACATAAAGCTGTAAACCCAGAAAACAAAATAATCTTTGTTTTTATGTATTTTTGATACATAGGGCCAGTTTAATGTTGTTGGTTTAATAAACACAGCTAAATCTTCTGAGTTATTGGCAAAAGTACTCATAGGTTTAACTTCCATGTTCTTACTTAGGTAAACACCTGATATTCACAAGCTATAAAAGTGGTTAACAGGGCAATAATTTTTTTTTTTTGAGACGGAGTTTTGCTCTTGTTACCCAGGCTGGAGTGCAATTGCGCAGTCTGAGCTCACTGCAACCTCCTCCTCCTGGGTTCAGGTAATTCTTCTGACTCAGCCTCCCGAGTAGCTGGGATTACAGGCATGTGCCACTATGCCCAGCTAATTTTTTTTTGTATTTTTAGTAGAGACAGGGTTTCACCATGGTGACCAGGATGGTCCCGATCTCTTGACCTCATGACCCACCCGCCTCGGCCTTCCAAAGTGCTGGGATTACAGACTTGAGCCACCGCGCCTGGCCCCAGGGCAATAATTTTAAATGATGACTATCTTTGTCTAATATCTCAGTTTTCATAAGTAATCTAAACTGTTAAAAAATAAATTAATATAAATGAGACAAATGGTTATGAGTAAACTTTTGTATAATTTAAATCTTAAAATTATCTTAAATATGCATTAGATGTGTGGGTCATTTCCAACTAAGAAAGGTTATGATATTAAAAAAACTTTCTAAAAATTGCAGAGTGGTTCTCATCCATAAAGTATGAATGTCTGGCAGACAATTCAAAAGTTATCACTTCCTCAGTTTTCACTAAAATTTAAGGTTACTAAGAATAAGGATTCTAGTTAATATGTAATTCTGTATATTAAATGTGCCAAAAATATGTTCTTATTAAAAAAAGAATAATTTTGTCTAATTCAGAAATTATCTAAAGGTTGATTCAAATTATAGACTTGGAAAGGTTATTCACAGAACAAGGTTAAAGAAAACCCAGTAACTGGGAGAGAGAAACATTTAAAGAGTTATGACTATAAAAATATTTTAAATATGTAAAAAAACTTGTATGGTAAATTTTTGTCCTAAAATAAAATAATTGGTTATTTAGAAAAGAAAAAGTTTAGGACAAAACAAAAATTTGAGAATGTCGCTTATGGCCTCTGAAAATTATAATAAGGTTCATAAAAGACAATTCATTAAAAAAAGTTATGGCTGGGTGCAGTGGCTCATGCCTGCAATCCCAGCACTTTGGGAGGCCAAGGCAGGCAGATGGCTTGAGCTCAGGAGTTCCAGACCAGCCTGGGCAACATGGCAAAAACCCATCTGTACAAAACATAAAAATTAGTCAGGTTTGCTGGTGCATGCACCTGTAGTCCCAGCTACTCAGGAAGCTGAGGTGGGAAGATCACTTGAGCTGGGAGGTCAAGGCTGCAGTGAGCCTTGTGCATGCCACTGCATTCCATCCTGAGCAACAAAGTCAGACCCTGTTGAGTCAGTTATAATTTTATAAAATAATTTTTGATAATTTTTCCATAATGTAGTTCCCTGTATTAAAATAAAATTTTATTAAGGTATTAATTTACTCTTAATTAAATTGTAGGAGATTCTCATTTTAATTTTATAAACTGGTTTTTTTTAATCCCATCAAATTTATATCTCGGAAGTTCAACTTCTGCTGTGTCTTGCTGCTATCAGCTTTTTCACCCTTTGAGAAGGCCTGAGATAATAACTCTCTTTCAACTTTTTTGTCAGCACCTATAACTTTTGCCTCTGTTTCTAACTCACTGTGACAGCATGACACTGAAATGCTTACCTTAAAGGTCTGAAAAAGTGACGTTTTCTTCCAGTGCATCCTGACTTATACTCTGGGCTTTTCTTGATACTTTAGTCTAAATTGTTCCGTGTAACAGGAAAACCTCCCATGCTGTTACTAAGAGTCACGTATAAATAGTTTTCTAGTTTCTCATTTCCTTTATGATATAGTTTACATGCATAATCCCGGACACGCGCTTCCTGCGTCTGATGAATTCGAGTCCCTTTCTCATCATGTTTGACTTTCAGGTCTTCGAAATGGGCTTCCCATAAGGAAAAGTAATCACATTGCAGGACGTTTTTCTCTGCCTTTTTAATTACTGGCCCAAGAAACAGGGAGTTTTACATTTTGCCAAGATAATTTCTATGTCGTTGTTATGTGATATTGGGATATAGCTAACTTCGAGTTAGAACCTATAAAAGACAAAAATGTTTCCAGTTTCCTCACAAGGACTGCTAACCTTGGTTTCTGTAAACTGCTAGATTATTTGCAGGATGCAAAGAGGTAAAGCTGCATACCTTCTCTTATCTGCCAGAATTGCTGGCCTTTGTTTCCCAGAGTAAGCACCCCCAGATAATTCCATCCTGGCGCCAAGCAACTGAAAATTTATGGATCCCACCCCTACCTAGACGATGTGTA
>JAPYYA010002702.1:0-13680 GCA_028533165.1 Leontopithecus rosalia
TGGGTTCAGGCAATTCTCCTGCCTCAGCCTCCTGAGTAGCTGGGATTACAGGCACACGCCACCATGCCCAGCTAATTTTTTGTATTTTTAGTAGAGACGGGGTTTCACCATGTTGACCAGGATGGTCTCGATCTCTTGACCTCGTGATCCACCCGCCTCGGCCTCCCAAAGTGCTGGGATTACAGGCTTGAGCCACCGCGCCCGGCCTAACTTTTATATTTTTAGTAGAGATGGGGCTTCATCATGTTGGCCAGGCTGGTCTTGAGAACTCTTGACCTTAAGTGATTTGCCTGCCTCAGCTTCCCATGAGTGCTGGGATTACAGGCCTAAGCCAACGTGCCTGGCTGACCTTTTCTTTAAATATTAATCAGTTTGATTGAGGAAAACTTTATATGCAATTAACTACCGCCATTTATAGTACGATTCAATGCAACCACCAGCATAGCCAGGCTATATAGAACATTTCCGTTGTCCCCAAGACATTTCTTGCCCCCCTTTGCTGTTCTACCCTTTCCACCACTGGCCTCAGAAACCACTTTTTGTCCCTATAGCTTAGTTTGCATTTTCTAGAATTTTGTATGGATGGAATCATATGGTGTGTACCCTTTTATGTCTGACTTTCATACATCATAGTGACTTTGAGATTCATGTTATTGTGTGAATTGGCAGTTCCATTTCGGGAGGAATTTCTTTTTGAGATGGAGTCGCCTAGGAGTAGGTATTCACTTCAGGATGGAATGAATGAACAAGGGTGTTCTCTTTAGAATGGGCTCCATCACAGACAGCCCTGAGGTTTTCTGCACGTTTGTGTGCTGAGCCCCTGTCTTTCTGGTGTTGGCAGGACGAGCAACTGAGGGCCCTGGTGAGGCAGTTTGGACAGCAGGACTGGAAGTTCCTGGCCAGCCACTTACCTGTGAGTACAGTCCCTCTGTGGCCCTCCCTCGGGGCAAGGGCTCTAGGAGAACAGTGTGCCTGGGACACATTTTCTGCCAAGGAGGAGAAAAGGGAGTTCTTGCTAAGCCTCTCAAAACACAACCAAATAAAACAGGGCAAATTGACTTTTGTAGGATCTGTCTTCCCAAAGTGGCATTCAAGGCACCCTCATGTAAACATCTCCTGGCTCCTCAGTGTGCCTGGTAGTCTTCAGACTCTGAGACATTTGCAGCATGTGGTGCATATCTGCATTTCTTCCTGTAAGTCAGGAGTGAACAGGTATTCGGTTTCTCAACAGTGAGACTGAAACTGAGGGGAAGTGATGCTTTCAGCAGGCTTCATGTGAGTCCCCTACAGGACTGGGAGGTGCTACCACATCTGAGCATTTAGAGTTTCCTGATGATGAGGGTGTCCTTCCTCAGGACCTCTTTCTCAGGCCCTCCCACCCCTGACCTGCAGGTGTCTGGGAGGAAGGGGTTATGGAAGGAGCTGCCCTGTGGCTTACTGCCTGGGCTGCTCAGGGACCAAGTCACCAGACCCCTTCCTGGCCCATTTCCTCATCTCCCCCTCTTCTGTGTAATCTGAACTCTTCAGGGAATAAAAATGTTCTAGAAAAAAACAGGGGTCCCTGACATACAAGGAGTTAAAGGCTTGTGATGGTAGCCCCTTGTGTTCAGATGGTGGGGGGGGGTGGCTTCCCACAGGGGTCCGATTTTGCCCTCTTGTAGCAAAGGGAAACCGTCTGCTTTCTGGGATGTGGGGGTGTAGTGTGGTGGCCACATGGAACAGACATACCTAAGGTGTGCCTAGTCCTAGGCCATTGGCCCCTGAGCCTAGTACTTTTTTTTTTTGAGACGGAGTTTCGCTCTTATTACCCAGGCTGGAGTGCAGTGGTGCGACCAGGATGGTCTCGATCTTTTGACCTCGTGATCCACCCGCCTCGGCCTCCCAAAGTGCTGGGATTACAGGCGTGAGCCACCGCGCCTGGCCTGAGCCTAGTACTTAACCAGGGTCCCAGCCTGAGGTCCCAGAAGTTCTCATGGATTGGTTTGTTCTTCTGTTCTTTTCCCAGAACCGCACTGACCAGCAATGCCAGTACAGGTGGCTCAGAGTTTTGAATCCAGACCTTGTCAAGGGGCCATGGACCAAAGAGGAAGACCAAAAGGTAACTGCTGTGGCAGTGCCTTGCACAGTGGGCCTTTACCCATCAGTGAATCTGGGGACTGTGAGATTGCCCCTGTGGGGTTGTCAGGCTAAGCACTGAGTTGTCTACCAGCAAGTCTGGACACTCCCATGCTGCCCTGGCTCTAGCCCCGAGATTCCAAGTCTCTGAGTGTCTCAGATGACTTGACTTCTCTTGCTCCAGCCATGGAGGGGAAGAGCCGCAGTGCAGCGTTGTCATGAGTTAAGCGGGTGATGCTTGTATGGGGCTTGCAGGTCCTGTGCATGGTGAACTCTCAGCAAATGGCAGCTGCTGCTATCCCTAATTTAATGATGATTGTGCCCTGTGACATTTTTCACAGGGCACAGAGCATCACATGTGCCTTCTTTTTTTTTTCTGAGATGGAGTTTCACTCTTGTTACCCAGGCAGGAGTGCAATGGCGCCATCTCAGCTCACCGCAACCTCCGCCTCCTGGGTTCAGGCAATTCTCCTGCCTCAGCCTCCTTAGTAGCTGGGATTACAGGCACGCGCCACCATGCCCAGCTAATTTTTTGTATTTTTAGTAGAGACAGGGTTTCACCATGTTGACCAGGATGGTCTCGATCTCTTGACCTCGTGATCCACCCGCCTTGGCCTCCCAAAGTGCTGGGATTACAGGCGTGAGCCACTGTGCCCTCCTCATGTGCCTTCTTTTGATCCCCATGGCAGTCCTATGAGGTGGGCAGAAGTTGTTGGTCTCATTTTATAGATGGGGAGAGTAAGACTCAGAGGCTGGGGATGTCCCCAGGCTAGAAGAAGCAGTAGTATTACCACAACTGCCCTGGGCTGCCTTGGGAGTTCTGCATCTCTTTTCCCTGATGCCAGCCCAGAGGATGTCATTCCACCAAGGTGTGCATGGCTCAAGAGAGGAGCGAGACAAGGGAACTAGGCATTTTAAAATTAATTTCTTTCGAGAGGGGTCTTACTTTGTTGCACTGGCTGGAGAACATTGGCTAATTTTTTACTTGATTGATTTTTTGAGGTGGGAGTTTGTGCCACCACCCAGGCTGGAGTACAGTGGCACAATCACAGCTTATTGGAGCCTTGACCTCCCAGGCCCAAGCATTCCTCCTACCCCGAAGTATTCCTCCCGCCTCAGCTTCTAAAGTAGCTGGTACTACATGTGCCACCATGCCTGGTTAATCTTTTGGATTTTTTTTTTTTTTTTTTTTTTGAGACGGAGTTTCACTCTTGTTACCCAGGCTAGAGTGCAATGGCGCGATCTCAGCTCACCGCAACCGCCGCCTCCTGGGTTCAGGCAATTCTCCTGCCTCAGCCTCCTGAGCAGCTGGGATTACAGGCACGCGCCACCATGCCCAGCTAATTTTTTGTATTTTTAGTAGAAATGGGGTTTCACCTTGTTGACCAGGATGGTCTGGATCTCTTGACCTCGTGATCCACCCGCCTCGGCCTCCCAAAGTGCTGGGATTACAGGCTTGAGCCACCATGCCCGGCCTGGTTAATCTTTTAAAAAATTTTTTGTAGAGACAGCATCTCGCTATACTGCCCAGGCTGATTGAACTTCTGGGCTCAAGTGATCCTCCCACATCAGCCTCCCAAAGTGCTGGGATTATAGGTATGAGCCATCATTCCTGGTCTTTTTTTTTAATTTGTAGAGATGGGGTCTACAGGCTTTCCCAGGCTGGTCTTGAACTACAGGGTTAATGGTATCCTCTTGTCTTGGCTTCCCAAAGTTCTGGGATTACAGTCATGAGCCGTGACCAGCACCCTACCTTAAAACTAACTCAGTGTGGTGGTGGGGTGCCTGTACTCTGGAGGCTGAGTTGGGAGGATCATTTGAACCCAGGAGTTCAAGGCTGCAGTGAGCCATGATCACACCACTGCATTCTAGCCGGGGTGACAGAGTAAGACCTTGTCTCTTAAAAGAAATAAAATTTAGTTTTTTTTTTTTTTTTTAGTTTTAGTTTTATCTCTTCTTATCGCTTTGAGCAAAAATAAAAAAATTAATTTTTTTTTTTTGAGATGGAGTTTCACTCTTGATGCCCAGGCTGGAGTGCAATGGCCCTATCTCGGATCACTGCAACCTCTGCCTGCTGGGTACAAGCGATTCTCCTGCCTCAGCCTGCTGAGCAGCTGAGATTACAGGTGCACACACCACCATGCCTGGCTGATTTTTGTATTTTTAGTATACAGGGTTTTGCCATTTTGTTCAGGCTGGTCTTGAACTCCTGACCTCAGGTGATCCACTCACCTTGACCTCCCAAAGTGTTGGGATTACAGGCATGAGCCACCATGCCCAGCTTGAGACCTTGTCTCTTTTTTTTATTTTTCTGAGACAGAGTCTTGCTCTGTTACCAGGCTGGAGTGCAATAGTGTGATCTCAGCTCACAGTAACCTTTGTCTCCTTGGTTTAAGTGATTCCCCTGTCTTAGCCTCTTGAGTACCCGGGACTACATGTGTACATCACCATGCCCATCTAGTTTTTTTGCAGTTTTTAGTAGAGATGGGGTTTCACCATGTTGGCCAGAATGGTCTCGATCTCCTAACTTCATGATCCACCTGCCTCGGTCTCCCAAAGTGCTGGGATTACTGGTGTAACCCACTGTGCCCGGTCTGATGCCCGGGGCTGAGTGCAATGGCAGTATCTGAGCTCACTGCAACCTCTGCCTCCTTGGTTCAAGTGATTCTGCCTGATCCTCCCAAGTAGCTGGAATTACAGGGTCCCACCATGACTCCTGTAATTTTTTGAATTTCTAGTGGAGATGGGGTTTCATCATGTCCAGGCTGGTCTGGAACTCCTGACCTGAGGTGATCTGCCCCGACCTTGGCCTCCCAAAGTGCTGGGATTACAGGTATGAGCCACCAAGTCCAGCCGAGCCCTTGACTCTTTAAAAAAAAAAATAAAATTTAATTTGAAAACCCTTGTTTTGGTTGGTTGTGGTGGCTCACACCTGTAATATCAGCACTTTGGGAGGCCGAGGTGGGCAGATATTCTGAGGTCAGGGATTTGAGAACAGCCTGGTCAACATGGTGAAACCCTGTCCATTTCTATTAAAAAATACAAAAATTAGCTAGGTGTGGTGGTGTGCCTATAATCCCAGTTTACTTGGGAGGCTGAGGCGGGAGAATTGCTTGAACCTGGGAGGCAGAGGTTGCAGTGAGCTGAGATTATCCCACTGCACCCCAGCCTGGGCTACAGAGTGAAACCCTGTCTCAAAAAAGTAAAAACATAAAATCCTTTAAAAGAAAAATGAAAGTGATATGTGGTTGCTATAAAAATTTAAACCATACAGAAAGGAAGTCAAATATTTCTTCACCCAAATCTTTGTCCAAGAGGCATCCATTCTTCATTTTGCTGTGGCCTGTGTGCACATGGGAACATGTGTGTGTTGCATAGGCCGGGTCTCGCCTGGCTTTTGTGGCTGCCTATGTTGTGGTTTGTATCCTGAGCTAGGAAGCCTGCCTGAGAGGGCAGGTGGGGACTCAGGTCCAGCTAGGTCAGCCTGCAATGCCTGATACCACAGCTTAGTCTGTACCCTCCCAATTTCCATGGAAGTGCTGGAGGGTCTTGTGGCAGCCTGGGGCATGGCTGGGGTGGGAAAGTCTATTTCCCACCTTTAGTTTGGATCCCCCATGTGGGTTGGTCCTCCTTATCCTTCTGTCTTTTTTTTTTTTTTTGACGGAGTTTCGCTGTTGTTACCCAGACTGGAGTGCAATGGCACGATCTCAGCTCACCGCAACCTCCACCTTCTGGGTTCAAGCAATTCTCCTGCCTCAGCCTCCCAAGTAGCTGGAACTTCAGGCGCACACCTCCATGCCCAACTACTTTTTGTATTTTTAGTAGAGATGGGGTTTCACCATGTTGACCAGGATGGTTTTGATCTCTTGACCTCGTGATCCACCTGCCTTGGCCTCCCAAAGTGCTGGGATTATAGGCGTGAGCCACCGGGCCCGGCCTTGCCTTTTTGTTTTTTTTGAGATGGAGTCTCACTTTGTCGCCAGGCTGTTGTGCAGTGGCACAATCTCAGCTCACTGCAACCTCCGCCTCCTGGGTTCAAGAGATTCTCCTGCCTCAGTCTCCTGAGTAGCTGGAACTACAGGCGCCTGCCACCACCATGCCTGGCTAATTTTTGTATTTTTAGTAGAGATGAGGTTTCACCATGTTGGCTGGGCTCACCTCCATCTCTCGACCTTGTGATCCGCCTGCTTTGGCTTCCCAAAGTGCTGGAATTACAGGTGTGAGCCACCACACCCGGTTTCCTCTGCTCTTTTCTACTTAACTTACTGGATTGAGCCCTGAAGAGGGAAGCAGGACTCTGGTTCCCTTCTTTTTACCCCACTTGATCACCAATCTAGAAAGAGTCTCTGGCATTCTTGGCCTGGATTTATTCCAGGCAGTATATGAGAGGGAAGGTCAGATCCTTAGGTAGTCTCTGGGCTACACAAAGGCATCCTGGGTGGCATCCCCACAACCCACTCAGTGGCTTCTGTGAGGGGGTGTGGTAGGTGGCACCTCTGAGGGCCACAGCAAGGCTCAAGTGGATGTGAAGGGCTATGGTGGGCGAGGGAGGGGCCGGTGCCACTGGTTACCCAGAGGCTTTTCTCCAAGGTCATCGAGCTGGTTAAGAAGTACGGCACAAAGCAGTGGACACTGATTGCCAAGCACCTGAAGGGCCGGCTGGGGAAGCAGTGCCGTGAACGTTGGCACAACCACCTCAACCCTGAGGTGAAGAAGTCTTGCTGGACTGAGGAGGAGGACCGCATCATCTGTGAGGCCCACAAGGTGCTAGGCAACCGCTGGGCTGAAATCGCCAAGATGTTGCCAGGGAGGTGAGCTGTCTTCTTGGGGCTTAGGGAAGGCTTCCAGGAAGTCATGTCCGTGTTTCTGATAGAGGAGGTTTCCATGGTGGGTGTGGTGGTCTTGTGCTCTTGTTCTCTAACACCCAGCCTCGGCGCCAGGGCATGGTGGCTCATGCCTGTAATCCCATCACTTTGGGAGGCCCAGGTGGGTGGATCACTTGAGGTCAGGTGTTCTGAGACCAGCCTGACCTCTTAAATCACTCTTCCAAAACAGACTCATCTTTTTGAGTTCTTTATCACTATCTCTGTAAGTGATGTGCCATTTTACATGTTGATCTTCTGCTATAGGAGATGAGCTTTCTTAGGTTTTCCAACTCCACCATAATGTCTCTATTGTTCCAATAATGTATGATAGTTATTATTAAAATAATGTTTATGGCTGGGCATGGTGGTTTATGCCTGCAATCCCAGCACTTGGGGAGGCCGCCTCCCAGGTTCAAGCAATTCTGCCTCAGCTTCCTGTGTACCTGGGTTTACAGGCATGCATTGCCATGCCTGACTGATTTTTGTATTTTTAGTAGAGATGGGGTTTTACCATGTTGGCCAGGCTGGTGTAGAACCCCTAACCTCAGGTGATCTGCTTCCAAGGGCTGTTATACGGGAAAGGTCATAGGTAGAAGTTGTTGGCAACACGCTGGTCAGCTGGGGGACTGGATGCACTGTAGGTACAGAAGATTTTGCCCGGTGAGCATTGTGTCCCTGAGGGCTTGTGGTGCAGATGATCTGAGGATATCCTCTTAGACAGGGTGCTCAGTCAAGCTATTAATTCCCCGTTCACTTTTGAAGGGAGGAGCACTCTGCTTGGCACTCCAAAAAAGCTAGTGCCTACTGTGTGTCAGCACCTCTGCCCTACTATGGCACTGTGTGCTGCTGCAGGGCCTTACTGCCTCTGCAGCTTACCTCTTCAACCTTCTCTGGTAGCACACCACCCTGCCCTCTGTACTCCTCTACCGATGCTTGCTACCTTTTTATTTTTTTGAGATGGAGTCTTGCTCTGTCACCCAGGCTGAAGTGCAATGGCGCAATCTGGCCTTGATGCAACTTCCAACTCCCAGGTTCAAGCGATTCTCCTGCCTCAGAAGTTGCTGGGACTAAAGGTGCATGCCACCATGCCTGGCTAAATTTTGTATTTTTAGTATAGATGGGGGTTTCACCATGTTGGCCAGGCTGGTCTCAAACTCCTGACCTTAGGTGATGGGACTGCCTTGGCCTCCTAAAGTGCTGGGGATTATAGGTGTGAGCCACTGCGCCTGACCTGCTGCTTGCTTCTCACCACTATACTTCTATACACTTTCATGATACCACCCCATCCTTCTCTATTACTCCGTGCCTCTCTGTTACTACATGCTTCTCTATTAACCTACTCTCTGCTTTATGCTACTATTCTGTTAAAGATGTGTCTTCTCCCTGAATCTTCAGTGAGTGATGGAGTATGACATAGTCTTCTGACTTCCAGATAAAGAAACCTAAGGCTCAGGGAGGTGAACAGTAGTGGTCCTTCTGATCTCTTTGTCCACTTACCGGTCTGTGGGAGGTGAACAGGCCTTGAGCCCGAGGTCAGTGTGAGACTCAGGGTGGGAATGAGCAGGCAGTGTTTGCTTATGGTTTTTCTACACATACAAAGTGGGCAGGGAAGCGGGTGAGAGTTCCAAGCACATATCTTCAGTTTTTTTGTTTGTTTGTTTTTTGAGACGGAGTTTCGCTCTTGTTACCCAGGCTGGAGTGCAATGGCGTGATCTCAGCTAACCGCAACCTCCGCCTACTGGGTTCAGGCAGTTCTCCTGCCTCAGCCTCCTGAGTAGCTGGGATTACAGGCACACGCCACTATGTCCAGCTAATTTTTTGTATTTTTAGTAGAGATGGGGTTTTACCATGTTGACCAGGATGGTCTCCATCTCTTGACCTCGTGATCTACCCTCCTCGGCTTCCCAAAGTGCTGGGATTACAGGCGTGAGCCACCGCGCCTGGCCCATATCTTTAGTTTTATCATTTTTAAATTTTTTATTATTTTTTCTTATTCATTTGTTTCTGAGATGGAGTCTCACTCTGTTGCCCAGGCTGGAGTGCAGTCGAATGATTTTGGCTCACTACAACTTCCACCTCCTGGGTTTCAGTAATTCTCATGCCTCAGCCTCCCAAGTAGCTGGGACTACAGGTGCCCGTCACCATGCCCAGCACCTCCCAAAGTGCTGAGATTACAGGCATTAGCCACTGTTCCTGCTTTTACAATTTTTTAAAATTAAATGTTGTTGTTGATTTTTTTTTACCTGAACTTGACAGTAGCTGATGTCAGTTTATAATTTTTGTCATAGCTGAGTGATTCAGTGGCTTATTTTTTTTTTTTTTTTTTTTTTTTGAGACGGAGTTTCGCTCTTGTTACCCAGGCTGGAGTGCAATGGCCCGATCTCGGCTCACCGCAACCTCCGCCTCCTGGGTTTAGGCAATTCTCCTGCCTCAGCCTCCTGAGTAGCTGGGATTACAGGCACGCGCCACCGGGCCCAGCTAATTTTTTGTATCTTTAGTAGAGACGGGGTTTCACTATGTTGACCAGGATGGTCTCGATCTGTTGACCTCGTGATCCACCCGCCTCGGCCTCCCAAAGTGCTGGGATTACAGGCTTGAGCCACCATGCCCGGCCTTCAGTGGCTTATTTTATAGAGCTTCATGGAAACACTCTGTAAATCATTAGGGCTAGAGACTCATGAGACTTCATCTTGGAGCTGAAAGAGACCTTAGAGTTCATCTAGTGGAAGATTCACTCACAGGAGCAGGAGTGTGGCTTTGGGAGGTTAGTGATGTGTCTGGTGGCACCCCACCCACAAAACTAGGGTTCACAGGCCCCCTGCTGCCCCCTGCAGGACAGACAATGCTGTAAAGAATCACTGGAACTCTACCATCAAAAGGAAGGTGGACACGGGAGGCTTCCTGAGCGAGTCCAAAGACTGCAAGCCCCCTGTGTATTTGCTGCTGGAGCTTGAGGACAAGGACGGCCTCCAGAGTGCCCAGCCAGCGGAAGGGCAGGTGAGACAGCTGCTCAGCCTCCAACTTGGTTTGATTTCACATTCATCTGACACCATCTCATTGAACACCTTGTCCACAGCTATTCATCCGTTTCTGCCACAGAGTCTAAAAGTGGGCCATGTGCTTCAGGGGCCTTGTGACACCTTTGCACGTAACTGGCACTTGTCTGCCTCCAGATGAAGGATAGCAGAGAAAGCTGAATATATAAAACTATGAATTAGTTAAGGAGATCCTCAGCCTCCATCTGTCCTCGTTGGTGGCTTCCTTCTTACCTGTTCCTCATTCTCATTTTTTAAAACTGAAAGCATTTTTGCAATGAAAAATAAAATCAGATGTGACCTGTAATCCCAGCACTTTGTGGGGCTGAAGCTGAGGGGGATTGCTTGAGCCCTGGAGTTGGAGGCCACTGCAGGCAACATGGTGAAACCCCGTCTCTATCTTTTTACTTGAAAGAAATTAAAAAATGTATTGAGTTGTAATTTATATGCTCTAGTATACAGTTTTGAGTTATGACAAAGTATACAGTCATGTAACCACTGCCACAAACAAGGTATACCACAGTCCCATCACCCCAGAATTTCCTTGTGCTCCTTTTCTTAGCCTTTTTTTGCCCTTAGTGCCTTGCACACTAATCTGTTTTCTGACTCTATAATTTTGACTTTTCTAGAAATTAACAAATAATATGGTATTACATTTGCAGGTTTTTGTTTGTTTTGTTTTGAGACAGAGTCTTGCTCTGCTGACCAGGCTGGAGTGCAGGGGTGTGATCTCGGGTTCAAGTGATTCTGATGCCTCAGCCACCTGAGTAGCTGAGATTACAGGTGTGCACCACCATGCCTGGTTAATTTTTGTATTTTTAGTAGAGATGGGGTTTCACCATGTTGGCCAGGCTGGTTTCGAACTCCTAGCCTGAAGAGATCCATCTGCATTGGCCTCCCAAAGTGCTGGGATTAGAGGTGTGAGCCAGCATGACTGGCACTACATTTGCAACATTTATTTATTTATTGAGGTGGAATCTCACTCTGTCGCCCAGGCTGGAGTGCATGACATGATCTCAGCTCACTGCAACCTCCGCCTCCCAGGTTCAAGCGATTCTCTTTAGTTAGCATCCTGAGTAGCTGGGATTACAGGTGAGCACCACCATGCCTGGCTAGTTTTTGTATTTTTAGTAAAGGCAAGATTTCACTGTGTTGGCCAAGCTGGTCTCAAACTCCTGACCTCAAATGATCCACCCACCTTAGCCTCTCAGAGTGCTGGGATTACAGATGTGAGGCACTGTGCCCCAGCTAACATTTGCAGTTTTAAAAATGAAATCACTATATACTTATGTTAACATTCCCTGTCCTATACACCAGAGTAAAGTGTATATTTCTTTTTTTTTTTTTTGAGACGGAATTTCGCTCTTGTTACCCAGGCTGGAGTGCAATGGCGCGATCTCACTGCAACCTCGACCTCCTGGGTTCAGGCAATTCTTCTGCCTCAGCCTCTTGAGTAGCTGGGATTACAGGCACGCACCACCATGCCCAGCTAATTTTTTGTATTTTTTTTTTTTTTTTTTTTTTTTTTTTGAGACGGAGTTTCGCTCTTGTTACCCAGGCTGGAGTGCAATGGCGCGATCTCGGCTCACCGCAACCTCCGCCTCCTGGGTTCAGGCAATTCTCCTGCCTCAGCCTCCTGAGTACCTGGGATTACAGGCACACGCCACCATGCCCAGCTAATTTTTGTATCTTTAGTAGAGACGGTGTTTCACCATTTTGACCAGGATGGTCTCGATCTCATGACCTCGTGATCCACCCGCCTCGGCCTCCCAAAGTGCTGGGATTACAGGCTTGAGCCACCGCACCCGGCCATTTTTTGTATTTTTAGTAGAGACGGGGTTTCACCATGTTGACCAGGATGGTCTCGATCTCCTGACCTCATGATTGTGATCCACCTGCCTCGGTCTCCCAAAGTGCTGGGATTACAGGCTTGAGCCACCGCGCCCAGTGCTGGTTGACTTTCAAATGGTAGAGAAAGGTGTAAAATGACTTCTTTTTCTAGTTTCAACTCCCTGTGTATCTCTTAACCAGAGGAGTCTTCTTCTGACAGTTTCTTTTTTTTTTTGAGACGGAGTTTCACTCTTGTTACCCAGGCTGGAGTGCAGTGGCGCAATCTCGGCTCACCGCAACCTCCGCCTCCTGGGTTCAGGCAATTCTCCTGCTTCAGCCTCCCAAGCAGCTGGGATTACAGGCACGTGCCACCATGCCCAGCTAATTTTTTGTATCTTTAGTAGAGACGGGGTTTCACCATGTTGACCAGGATGGTCTCGATCTCATGACCTCGTGATCCACCCGCCTCGGCCTCCCAAAGTGCTGGGATTACAGGCTTGAGCCACCGCGCCCGGCCTGACAGTTTCTTGTACATCTAAGTAGTATGCTTTCGATCTTTACTTATGATTGAAGAAAAGATCTTTGTTCCACAAAGCGAAACAGTGGGCATCAGGCAACTCATAGAAGACTTTCAGCATAGAACAGAGATAACTGATGTTAGTCTCTCAAAACTCGACTGTGCTGAAAGCTAGTTATTGACTTGGCTTTTGTCCCCTGACACTTGGAGTGTTTGAAGTGCTGACTGTGCTGAGCTGGGACTGAGCCTCAGACCATGACCCTGAGGACAGGAGGTCAGATTTTTTTCTTCTTTTTTTTTTTGAGACAGAGTCTCGCTCTTGCCCAGATTGGAGTATTGTGGCGCCATCTCTGCTTGCTACAATCTCCACCTCTTGGGTTCAAGTGATTCTCCTGCCTCAGCCTCCCAAGTAGCTGGGAAGCTGGAATTACAGGGATGTGCTGCCGTGCCTGGCAAATTTTTGTATTTTTAGTAGAGATGGGTTTTACCACGTTGGCCAGGCTGGTCTCGAACTCCTGACCTCAGGTGATCCACCCACCTCAGCCTCCCAAAGTGCTGGGTTTGCAGGCATGAGCTACTGTGCCCAGACTGTTGCTTTCAGCCTTACCCATTCCTCTCCAGTGTCATCTTTCTGGTGTGCTATTTATTTAATTAGTTTCTTTCTTTTTTTTTTTTTTATTGAGACGGAGTTTCACTGTTGTTACCCAGGCTGGAGTGCAAAGGCATGATCTCGGCTCACTGCAACCTCTGCCTCGTGGGTTCAAGCAATTCTCCTGCCTCAGCCTCCCGAGTAGCTGGGATTACAGGCACGCACCACCATGCCCAGCTAATTTTTGTATTTTTAATAGAGACGAGGTTTCACCTTGTTGACCAGGATGGTCTCGATCTCTTGACCTCGTGATCCACCCGCCTCGGCCTCCCAAAGTGCTGGGATTACAGGCGTGAGCCACCGAGCCCGGCCCTGAGATGATGTCTTACTCTGTTGCAGAAGCTGGAGTGCAATGATGTGATCTGCTCACTGCAACCTCCACCTCCTGGGTTCAAGTGATTATCCTACCTCAGCCTCCCAAGTAGCCGGGACTATAGACATGCACCACCATGCCCAACTGATTTTTTTTGTCTTTTTTAGTAGAGACGGAGTTTTGTTATGTTGGCCAGGCAGGTCTTGAAATCTTGACTTTGTGATCCGCCTGCCTTGGCTTCCCAAAGTGCTGGGATTACAGTGTGAGCCACCACACAGCCATATTAAACTAGTTTCTTACTGATGAAAATAAGGATACTGGCCGGGCGCCGTGGCTCAAGCCTTTAATCCCAGCAC
>JAPYYA010002703.1:0-13680 GCA_028533165.1 Leontopithecus rosalia
GGTCAGAAGGGGAACCAGTCGCGTTCACTCTGCGCCGGCCTCAGGAGTCAGCGCTGGGAACCCACGCGGCTCCTCCAAACCCTGGTCAGAAGGGGAGCCAGCCCCGCCTAGTCAGCTCTGAGAGCTGCCGTGCGGAGGTGCCGGCGGCTGCGTCGTGGTGCCGGCAAAACTACTGCCCCGCGTGGCTTCTCCACTGGGAATCTTCTGCTCCCAAGCGACCAGAATTTGTCCGAAAGTGTGGCGTCCTCTGGTTTTATGAGCTTTAACTGCGAGCTGCAATTCCGAGATGTTAGCGATCAGCTATCTTGGATCTTTCCGCTCTAACTCATCTTTATACATTTTTACCATTATTCTGCCTCCTTCCAGTCCAACCTGCATGTTGCCGCCAAATTAATAATAATGAAAGACAGTTTTCATTAATGTTACTCCTCTGAAAAGCTTCTGTCCTTCCATTTATTACAAAATAAAATCCAAACTTAACTCTCTGTGGTTGGCTTCAAGAAAAAAGAAGGCCGGGTGCAGTGGCTCAAGCCTGTAATCCCAGGTGTTCGAGACCAGCCTGTCCAACATGGTGAAACCCCGTCTCTACTAAAAGTACACAAAGTAGCTAGATGTGGTGGTGTGAGCCTGTAATCCCAGCTACTCAGGAGACTGAGGCAGAGGAATCGCCTGAACTCAGGAGGCGGAGGTTGCAGTTAGCCGAGATCGCACCACCGCACTCCGACCTGGGTGACAGAGTAAGACTCCATTTCAAAAAAAAAAAAAGAAAAAGTCCAAACTTCTGAGCTGGACATTTCATGTTCTCTATAGTTGTTTTCAGATTTACGTGGTTTGTTACTGCTCCCATACACATCCTAAATTCCAATCAAACATTGCTGTTTTTCTGCCACTTTTTTGAGATAGATTCTCTGTCACCCAGGCCAGTGGTGTGATCTCTACTCACTGCAACCTCTGCCTCCTGGGTTCAAGCAATTCTTGTGCCTCAGCCTTTCAAGCAGCTGAGATTATAGGCATGCATCACCACCCCCAGGTAATTTTTATATTTTTAGTAGAGATGGGGTTTCACCATATTAGCCAGGCTGGCCTCGAACTCCTGGCCTCAAATGATTGCCCACCTCAGCCTCCCAAAGTGCTAGGAATACAGACATAAGCCACTAAGCCCGCCTTTTTTTTTTTTTTAAGAGAGAGAGTCTCACTCTGTTGCCTAGGCTGCAGTGTAATGGCATGATCATAGCTCACTGCAGCTTCAAACTCCTGGGCTCAAGGAATCCTCCCTCCTCAATAGTTGAGACAACAGGCACACACCACTAGCCTGACCATTTCTACCACTTTTGTCTTTGCTACTACATTCTCTTCTGTTTTTCACCAAAAGAAATAGTCTATATTCCTTGAGCTCCCATGGCTATTTTGTTAGTACATTTTTTTCTTTTTTAGATGGCCATTCATCTGGATTTGTTAGTACTTTTTTTTTTTTTTCAGACAGAGTCTCACTCTGTCACCAGGTGCCAGGCTGGAGTGAAATGGCACAATCTCGGCTCACTGTAACCTCCGTCTCCCGAGTTCAAGAAATTCTCCTGCCTCAGCCTCCCGAGAAGCTGGGAGTACAGGCGCATGCCACCATGCCCAGCTAATTTCTGTATTTTTAGTAGAGACGGGGTTTCACCATGTTGGCCAGGATGGTCTTAATCTCTTGACCTCATGATCCGCCCGCCTCAGCCTCCCAAAGTGCTGGGATTACAGGCTTGAGCCACCATGCCTGGCCTTGTTAGTACTTTTTATATCACCCATCACATCATCTACTTGTATAATAGTTATTTGGATGGTTTTTCTACCTGATTAAATTATGATCTCCGTGGAGTCAAGAATTAGCTCTTCTTTTTCTGCATATCCTTCAGAGTCCCTAGTTTCATACAGAATAAGTGCCTATTACATGTTTTTGGCACTGAATTGACAATGAGTACATGAATTCCATGGTCTAAACTTCACCCCTTTGTTGACTACCTTTCTTTTTCTTTCACAGAAAAAAAAAAAACAGAAGCCATCAGACCGAACCTCTAAACTTCCTACTACTAAAGAAACAATCTCTTGTTGTTTAGTAAATTGTTTTTGACTGAATTATTCTTTTTTCCTTATTTTGTTTTCTGTTTTACTTATTTTTTATTGAATTATTCTAACACATGTTGTCTACTTTAGAAACTAAGAATTCGGAGGATGAAGAGAAAGTTTTTTACTGAATAGTTCTATTTTTTTCTTATTTTGTTTTCTTTTTTACTGAATTATTATAACACATGTTGTCTACTTTAGAAACTAAGAATTTGGAGGATGAAGAGAAACACAATCTTGTGGAAGAATGGGATTCCGAAATGAGAACTGCAGAGAAAGGTAAATGAAGTAGTTAAGGAGATAAATGGGTGTGAGGGAAACTGTTCTGTTCTGAGTTTGTTTATATACTTAGATGAGATTAAGTCAGATAGACTTTTTAGTAAAACAGATGATTTTTTTGGCAACATTCTCATGTGTTTTTTTTTTTTTTTTTTTTCCAAAGAACTGGAACAGCTGAAAACTGAGGAGGAGGAGTTTCAAAGGTCAGCCTTCAATCCAACTATCAGAAAATATAATGCCAAACTACAGAAGGCTAGATGACTTCCTGCTTCTAGAGACTGACGGGACTGGGGACATGAGTCTTGACTTAGGCTGACTCAGGGCTTCTCCACTTTGAATGGAACCCTAGAGTCCATCTTAGTCAACAATCGTTTTCAAGCACTTATTGTTTGCAGGGCATTTATCCAAAACAGTATTTCTAAAACTTGAAAACTACCAGTATCCTTTTTGTTTAACAAATATAAAAATAAACAAGTGTAAAATGAAGTATATCTTTCTTAGGCCTATGACTCTTATTCAACTGTCAGTCTAAAATCAAGTAAATAGAAATAAAGACTAAATCTCTAAAATGCTAGTTGACAACATTGATTTGACAGGGGATAGTGTTTGGCTGAAATTAAGTTAACTGTGACATGTCTCAGTTTTAAGGTAGATCTTATGATCTACATTATGCTTAAATTTTTATATTTTTGCTTTTTTTTTTTTGAGACGGAGTTTCGCTCTTGTTACCCAGGCTGGAGTGCAATGGCGCGATCTCGGCTCACCGCAATCTCCGTCTCCTGGGTTCAGGCAATTCTCCTGCCTCAGCCTCCTGAGCAGCTGGGATTACAGGCACGTGCCACTATGCCCAGCTAATTTTTTGTATCTTTAGTAGAGACGGGGTTTCACCATTTTGACCAGGATGGTCTCGATCTCTTGACCTCGTGATCCACCTGCCTCGGCCTCCCAGAGTGCTGGGATTACAGGCTTGAGCCACTGTGCCCGGCCTATATTTTTGCTTTTTATCAAAAATAAAAATGTAATGTTTAATAATTAACATGTGATTCCCAAGGATATCTTCATGGATCCTAATTTGAAACACAATGATTTATGCCTTTCCCAGGTAGAGACACTTCTAGATTAATGCTTATTTAAAAAAAAAAAAAAAAAAAAACCTAAACAAAGAATGCAGAAATGGATGCCATACACCTAACACTATTGCCTCCTCAATGGGGAGTCATGTAGCATGTGACTTCTTATCATAAATCTTTTATATTGATAGAGTTTAAATTCTCTAAGAAAAGACTTATCTCTCTGTGAATACCTGCTTTTTTTTGCAGAAATCTCTTAGAACTGGAGGTACAAAAAGAGCAGATCCTTGCTCAAATAGACTTTATGCAAAAACAAACAAATAGAACTGAAGAGCTACTGGATCAGTTGAGGTAAGGAAATGCAAGTGTCATTTGCTTGTGTTTTAATCTGTACCTTATGGTTGTCTGAAACTACTGGAGCAGTTGATGTATTTTTAGTGTGTTGCTGTTTTTAACCTATACAGTGCAGTCTCAAAAAGAGTCAGTGTTTTCAGCAGTAAGCTGAAAATGGAGTCGAAGAACTATGGACTTATAATTTTTCAGTAGTTTACATCGTTCATTGCCTAGACTTGGTGTTTCTCCAATATACAACTCAAAATTGGGTTCTTCTTTCAAAAGCTTAAGTTTGGACATTCAATATTTGAATTGAAATGTTGATTGTCTCCCAATCCAGTGGAAAAGCATTAGCAGCTGCTATTTGGTACTGTTTGGGTGGTATCAGAAGTTTGGTTTTATCTTGATTCCAAAAATGCTTTTTAAAAATCCTGTTTCTCTCTCTTCAGCTTGTCTGAGTGGGATGTTGTTGAGTGGAGTGATGATCAAGCTGTATTCACCTTTGTTTATGATTCGATAGAACTCACCATTACCTTTGGAGAGTCAATTGGTAAGGAGCCAAAGTGAGATAATTCTCTACAGAAAAATGAATGGCTATACTAACTAAAGATTCAAATCTTTATTTTGCTCTACTGATAACTATTGACTTGATGAGAGCACTGCTGAAAGTCTTAGAAGAGTCATCTTTAGTGATAGAATTTTATTTTGTAAAGAAAAGAAAAATGCAGTTAGTGAAAGTTGCCCTTTGTTAAATTAAATGATAAAAATTTTGCTATCCAAATAATGGATAAACATGCTACTCATTTCCATTTACTGTGAACTTCTTTCTTTTAATCTCCATCTTTTGTTATAGAGAATAGGAGAATTTACTCTAATGGCTATGGCTAGTTTTTCTTCTTCTTTTTTTTTTTTTGAGACGGAATTTCACGCTTGTTACCCAGGCTGGAATGCAATGGTGTGATCTCGGCTCACCGCAACCTCTGCCTCCTGGGTTCAAGCAATTCTCTTGCCTCAGCCTCCCAAGTAGCTGGGACTACAGGCGCGTGCCACCATGCCCAGCTAATTTTTGTATTTTTAGTAGAGACGGGGTTTCACCTTGTTGATCAGGATGGTCTTGATCTCTTGACCTCGTGATCCACCCGCCTCAGCCTCCCAAAGTGGTGGGATTATAGGCGTGAGCCACCGCGCCCCGCCATGTTTCTTCTTTTTTTTTCTTTTTTCTTTTTTTTTTAACTTAAGAGTGAAGCCCTAATAAGTTATTTGGAAGTTGTGTGTATAAGTGGGTTTTTCATCTAAAAGGATGAAATCACTATATATGGTAGAAATCACTATATGGTAACTGGACAGAGGCCCAGCTGTTTTGTTGGAGTCTCCTAATTGTCAAGTGTCTTTTCTCTTTAACCAATCAGCTTCAAATGGCCAACCAGGGGCAAGCATGGCCGTTTTAGAATTTAGGATCCTCACAGTCTCTGGGCCTCTAAAACTGATTCTCCTTTTTCTTTTCTCAGTGATTAGCATTACCTTCTATACAGGTTCAAAATTAAAACTGAGGAATCACTCTATATCTCTTTCTCCCTCAATGTACATATTCAAATCATCAGTAAGATATACTGTTTTTGTTTTGTGTTTTTGAGACAGAGTCTCACTTATTCTGCCACCTAGGCTGGAGGGCACTCGTGCAATCTCTGCTCACTGCAACCTCTGCTGCCGGTCCAAGGGATTCTCCTGCCTCAGCCTCCCAAGTAGCTGGAATTACAGGCATGCGCCACCACGCATGGCTAATTTTTGTGGAGATGGGGTTTCACCATGTTGGCCAGGCTCTTGAACTCCTGACCTCAAGTGATTCTCCCACCTTGGCCTCCTAAAGTGCTAGGATTACAGCACCCAACCTACTGGTTTTAATTTCCTAATATTCATCCACTATTTTTCATCTATTCTGTCAGTAATCATCTCTAACCTAGATGACTGCAGTAACATTCCAACTGGACTTTATGGATCTTCTCCTTCTCCTCCCTGAAACTATGAAGCTATAGTGATTATTGAAAATTTGACTATGCACCTACTACTCTTAGGCTAATGATCAAAGTATTTGATCTAGCCTGTGAAACCCTGCCTGAATTGAATTTTTCTCCTTTTCCTATCTCCTACTACCTTCCTACCTCTGCATGTTGGCCACAGTAGGCTTCTTTTATTTCCTTAAATGGTTGTGGTCTTTCCTGCTCAGTCATATTCATCCTATCAACACCTTCATGCTGTTGTTTCTTATGCCTGAGAGCTCTTTTCCCCTGCTTCACTAATGAACTCCTACTAATAATTGTAAGAACTCAGCTCTCAGTAATCACTTTTTTTTTTTTTTGAGATGGAGTCTCACTCTATCACCAGGCTGGCATGCTGTGGCACAATTTCAGCTCACTGAAACCTCTGCCTCCTGAGTTCAAGTGATTCTCCTGCCTTAGCCTCCCAAGTAGCTAGGACTACAGGTACACACCACCACACTTAGCTAATTTTTGTATTTTTATTATTATTATTATTTTTTTTTTTGAGATGGAGTTTCGCTGTTCTTACCCAGAGTGGAGTGCAATGGCACGATCTTGGTTCACCGCAACCTCCGCCTTCTGGGTTCAAGCAATTCTCCTGCCTCAGCCTCCCGAGAAGCTGGGACTACAGCCGCGCACCACCGTGCCCAGCTAATTTTTTTACTTTTTAGTAGAGACGGGGTTTCACCTTGTTGACCAGGATGGTCTCAATCTCTTGACCTCGTGATCCACCTCCTCAGCCTCCCAAAGTGCTGGGATTATAGGCATGAGCCACTGCGCCCGGCGCTGATTTTTGTATTTTTAGTAGAGATGGGGTTTCACCAGGTTGGCCAGGATGGTCTCCATCTCTTGACCTCATGATCCACCCACCTTAGCTTTCCAAAGTGCTGGGATTTCAGGCATAAGCCACCTCACCTAGCCTCACTGATCACTTTCTCACCCTTCTATTACATGTTCTCCTTGCTTCCTGTGGTTTTTCTTAATAGTGCTTATTATAGATTATAGTTCTTGCTGTGTTTATTAGTGCAGTTATCTGTATGTCTCCCTGAATTGTAAGCTTCTTGAGGGCACAGGTTGAGTATATCTGTTTTTCTCATGGTGTCCACGGTGCCTAACACATAGAAAATATTTAACAAAGCATTCAACAAACAGAAAAGAATCAATTTAAGAGACAGAGATAACCCTAGTCTGGAGGAGTGAGCAGCAGTCTCAGCTACCTAAAACATGTTATAGCAATGCTAAAAGCATAACTCATTTTTACTGTATCTATACAAAGAGTATAGGTATAGGGAGGTTATGGCCTTTTTTTTTTAAATATACAATTCCTAAAACATAAATTTATCTTTGCACAGAAGTTAGGGGTTAAGAGAGGAGGCCTTAACAAATATAGCTGTGTACTACATATTAAATTTCCTTGAAAGACCTGCCAGTCAATGTAGTTAAACAGTCTCAGAGGAGCCTTTACGATATACAGAGAATAATGATTCAAGGATAAACCTTCAACTTCCTGTGAAAAAAACTATGCTACACAGAAGGAATAGGATTCTAAAGTACTGTGTTTTATGTGGCTTCAAATCAGGTAGTTAAAAAAAAACCATCAATCATGTAGCATTATTCTGGTTCTTTCTAGTTGGTCTCCCTTTCCTGGACAACAATATAAGGAAGATTATTGATGTGAATTTTCAATCTCTGTTAGACGGTAAGTTGAAAACATTTAAGCCTCTAAAAATTTGTTGGGGCCGGGGACTGTGGCTCATGCCTGTAATCCCAGCAGTTGGGGAGGCCAAGGCGGGCAGATCACTTGGGGTCAGGAGTTTAAGACCAGCCTGGCTAACATGGTGAAACCCCATCTCTACTAAAACTACAAAAATTATCTGGGCCTCGTGGCACCTGCCTGTAGCCCCAGCTACTCTGGAGGCTGAGGCAGGAGAATTGCTTGAACCTAGGAGGTGGAGGTTACAGTGAGCCAAGATTATTCCACTGCACTCCAGCCTGGTGACATAGTGAGACCCTGTCTCAAAAATAAATAAAAATTAAAATTAAAATAAATAAAAAAGTAAAAATTAGTTGGGTCATGTGCAGTGGCTCACGCCTGTAATTACAGCACTCTGGGAGGACAAGGTGGGCAGATCATTTGAGCTCAGGACTTTGAGACCAGCCTAGGTAACATAGGAAGACCCTGTTTCTACAAAATAAAAATGAGGGTTTTTTTTTAATTAAAAAATAAATTTGGCTAGGTGCTGTGGGTCACACCTATAATCCCAGCACTTTTTGAGGCTGAGGCAGGTGGATCACCTGAGGTCAGGAGTTGGAGACCATCCTGACCAACATGGTGAAACCCTGTAAAAATACAAAAAATAGCCAGGTATGGTGGTGAATGCCTATAGTCCCAGCTACTTGAGAGGGTGACACAAGAGAATCCCTTGAACCCCGGAGGCAGAGGTTGCAGTTAGCCAAGATTCCACAACTGCATTCCAGCCTGGGCCACAGAGTGAGATTCCATCTCAAAATAAATAAATAAATAAATATTTATTTATTGGTGATATACAGGTATAAATTGCTCCTTGAGAACTCTTTAACAAAATATGTTAAATATAAGCAAAAACAACAGTAATAATATTTTCTTAGAAATGTGTGTTAAACATAAAACTGCTTGAGTAATATTCCAAATTTAGGGTAGATTAAAAGAAACAATTTTTTTGGCCAGGCACGGTGGCCTGTAATCCCAGCACTTTGGGAGGCTGAGGCAGGCGGATCACAAGGTCAGGAGTTCGAGACCAGCCTGGCCAACCTGGTAAAACTCCGTCTCTGCTAAGGATACAAAAATTAGCTGGGGGCAGTGGCGGGTGCCTGTAATTCCAGCTACTCAGGGGGCTGAGGCAGGAGAATTGCTTGAACCTGGGAGGTGGAGGTTGCAGTGAGCTGAGATCATGCCACTGCACTCCAGGCTGGGTGACAGAGCAAGACTCTGTCTCGGGAAAAAAAAAAAAAGATTTAAAGAACAAGACTACTAGGTCTTGAGCAATGATTAATATGAGCTGTTTTCATAATATAAAAATTATGAGCACTTAATCTGTATTAGGCATGTGTATTAACACTGAAGTCTATGTGAATTGTTCTCCATTTTACAAATTAGGAAACCACAGAAAAAACTTAAGTGTTATGTCTAGGGTTACTTAGGTATGAAAGAAAGCCAGGATTTAAACTCAGGTTTATGTTACATGTAAACCCACACTCTTAACTCAAGTACTGTTCCTATATGTGATACAGGCTTGAGTTTTTATAGAAATGCTTATCTTCACCATATATGTTATAATCATGTTTGAAAGTAAGAATGGAGGCCAGGCATGGTGGCTCACTCCTGTAATCCCAGCTGGGAGGCCAAGGTGGGTGGATCACAAGGTCAGGAGATCGAGATCATCCTGGTCAACATAGTGAAACCCCGTCTCTATTAAAATACAAAAAATTAACCAGGCGTGGTGGCTTGTGCCTGTAATCCCAGCTACTCAGAAGCTTGAGGCAGAGGAATCTCTTGAACCTGGGATGGGGAGGTTGCAGTGAGCTGAGATCGTACCACTGCATTCTAGCCTGGCAACAGAGGAGTCTCAAAAAAAAAAAAAAAAGAAAGAAAATAAGAGTAGCGAGAATATGCCCAGGCACAGTGGCTCATGCCAGTAATAATCGCAGCATTTTGGGAGGCTGAGCATTTTGGGAGGCAGGTGGATTACCAGCCTGCCCAACATGGTGAAACCCCATCTTTACTAAAAATACAAAAATTAGCCCGGTGTGGTCTCAGACACCTGTAATCCAGCTAGTTGGGAGGCTGTGGTGGAAGAATTGCTTGAGCCTGGGAGGTGGAGGTTACAGTGAGCCAACATCTCGCCATTACACTCCAGCCTGGGTGACAGAGCGAGACTCCAAAAGAAAAAAAAAAGTGGCCAGGCATAGTGGCTCATGCCTGTAATCCCAGCACTTTGGGAGGCTGAGGCAGGTGGATCATGAGGTCAAGAGATCGAGACCATCCTGGTCAACATGGTAAAACCCTATGTCTACTAAAAATACAAAAAATTGGCTGGGCATGGTGGTGCATGCCTGTAATCCCAGCTACTCAGGAGGCTGAGGCAGGAGAATTGCCTGAACCCAGGAGGCAAGGTTGCGGTGAGCCGAGATCGCGCCATGGCACTCCAGCCTGGGTAACAAGAGCAAAACTCCATCTCAAAAAAAAAAGAGAATACTTAGGTACCTACCTGGTAGTTTGAGAGTGTTTCTAGCTTATATATTATGGTATTTTTTGCTTTATATGAATCATGAGTAATATCTTGCTTTTGCTTTTTTTTCCCTTCCCCAGAGGATAAATCTCCTCCTTCCTCCCTTTTAGTTCATAAGCTTATTTTCCAGTACATTGAAGAAAAGGAATCCTGGAAGAAGACGTGTACAACACAGCATCAGGTACCCAAGGTAAAGTCTGATTGAAATATTTAAAGGAAAATTTGTATTATCTTTCCAAAAAAAAGCAGAATTGAAACTTTACATATATAATAGTGAATCCTGAAATGATAAATGTATTCAATTGTTTAACTTGTTTGAGTTCTTTATAAGTGAGCCACTAAGCATTGAAATGTTTTCATAATTTCATTGGATTTTTATTTTCATTTTTTCTAGATGCTTCAAGAATTCTCACCGGTAGTGAACCACTGCAGACTCCTTGGAGAGGAGATTGAGTATTTAAAGACATGGGGACCAAATTATAACCTAATGAACATAGATGTTAATAATTTTGAGTAAGTGTATTAGTTCCTCAGGACTGCCATGATAGAGTACTACAAATTGAGTACCTTGCCGGGCACGGTGGATCACGAGGTCAAGAGATCGAGACCATTCTGGTCAACATGGTGAAACCCCGTCTCTACTAAAAGTATAAAAAATCAGCTGGGCATGGTGGCACATGCCTGTAATCCCAGCTACTCAGGAGGCTGAGGCAGGAGAATTGCCTGAACCTAGGAGGCGGAGGTTGCGGTGAACCGAGATCGTGCCATTGCACTCCAGCCTGGGTAACAAGAGCAAAACTCTGTCTCAAAAAAAAAAAATTGGGTACCTTAAGCAACAGGAATGTATTGTCTTACGGTTCTGGAGGCTGGAAGTCTAAGATCAAGGTGTAAGTGGTGGTGTTCTTTCTGAGGGCTGTTAGAAGGAATCCTCTATACCTTCTCCCAGTTCCCAATGTCTGGTGGTTTGCTGGCAATCTTTGGCATTCCTTGGCTTGTAAATGCATAACCTTGATCTCTGCCTTCATCTTCACATGGTGTTTCTTTGATTGTGCATGTCTGCATTCACATTCCTCACTCCCCTGCCTTTTATTTATTTATTTTTTGAGACAGAGTCTTTCTCTGTTGCTCTTGCTCTGTCACCCTGGGTAGAGTGTAATGGCACAGTCTCCTCTCACTGCAACCCCCGTCTCCTGGATACAAGTGATTCTCCTGCCTCAGCCTCTAGAGTAGCTGGGATTACAGGCACCAGCCACCACACCTGGCTAATTTTTGTATATTTAGTAGTGACTGGGTTACACCATGTTGGCCAGGCTGGTCTCAAACTCCTGACCACATGATCCGCCTACCTCAGTCTCCCAAAGTGCTGGATTACAGGTGTGAGCCACCGTGCAACCAGCCCACGTTTCCCCCTTTTATTTTTTTTTTGAGACGGAGTTTCGCTCTTGTTACCCAGGCTGGAGTGCAATGGCGCGATCTCGGCTCACCGCAACCTCCACCTCCTGGGTTCAGGCAATTCTCCTGCCTCAGCCTCCTGAGTAGCAGGGATTATAGGCATGCACCACCATGCCCAGCTAATTATTTGTAATTTTTTAGTAGAGATGGGTTTTCACCATTTTGACCAGGATGGTCTCAATCTCTTGACCTCGTGAGCCACTGCGCCCGGCCCACGTTTCCCCTTTTTATGAGGACACTAGTCATAGTGGATTAGGGGCCCACCTTACTCTAGTAGGACTTCATGTTAACATATTACTTGTGTAGTATCCCAATTTCCAAATAAGGTCACATTCTGAGATATTCGGGGTTTGGAATTCAACATACGAATTTTGGGGAATACAGTTCAACCCAACAGTAAGTACTTGGTCAACAGTTTATTAAATGAATATATATATATATATATATATATATATATATATATTCATTTTATTTAATAAAAAATAATATACAATAAAGAATATATACATATTTTTTTAGTCAGAGTCTCGCTCTGTCACCCAGGCGGGAGTGCAATGGCGTAATCTTCAGCTCACTGCAACCTCTACCTTCCGGGTTCAAGAAGTTCTGCCTCAGCCTCCCAAGTAGCTGGGATTACAGGCTCCCACCACCATGCCCAGCTAAATTTGTATTTTTAGTACAGACGAGGTTTCACCATTAACACAATATTAGCCAGGCTGGTGTCTTAACCAGGCTGGTCTCGAACTCCTGACCTTATTATCCGCCAGCCTCAGCCTCCCAAAGTTCTGGGATTATAGGCATGAGCCACTGCGCCTGGCCTTAAATGAAAATATTAATGCATTTCATGACTAGCAATGAAAAAGCAGTCATTATAATACCTTGTTCCAGATGTTTTGCCCTTGCTCACTAGATAAGGATAAGAAATAATGGGCCAGGCATGGTGGTCCACACCTGTAATCCCAGCACTTTGGGAGGCCAAGGTGGGCTAATCGCTTGAGGCCAGGAGTTTAAGACCAGCCTGGCCAACATGGCAAAATCCTTGGTTTTTGGCTGGACTCAGTAGCTCATGCCTGTAATCCCAGCACTTTGGGAGGTGAGGCAGGTGGATCACTTGAGGTCAGGAGTTCGAGACAATGTGGCCAACAAGGTGAAACCCCATCCCTACTAACAATGCAAAAATTAGCTGGGTGTGAAGTTGCACACCTGTAAACCTAGCTATCAGGAGAATCGCTAGAACTGGGGAGGTGGAGGTTGCTATGAGCTAAGATTGTGTGCACACCAGCCTGGGTGACACAGCAAGACTTCATCTCAGCAAAAAAGAAATTGTGTTTCATGCTGTGATTGTATTACATTTTTAATTATAGATTTTGTCTTTTACAGATTGAGACTTTTATTCTCTAGCTCTGCAGCATTTGCAAAGTTTGAAATAACTTTGTTTCTCTCAGCCCATTATCCATCTGTACCATTACCTTTCACCATTCGGAATCATATTGGGAACACTAGGTAAGTAAAGGGCTGAGACACTGGACTACTTTTCACTGTTGTTTATTTTATTTGAAAGATTCCTCAAAGTGGTCAGCAAATCAGTGGATCATAGTGGAGCTAAAAGTCAGTTCTCTGACTTCATTTTGAAGAATTTTTTCTTTTTTTTTTTTGAGACAGTTTCGCTCTCTTTACCCAGACTGGAGTGCAATGGCACAATCTCTGCTCACCACAACCTCCGCCTCCTGGGTTCAGGTAATTCTCCTGCCTCAGCCTCCTGAGTAGCTGGGACTACAGGCATGCACTACCATGCCCAGCTAATTTTTGTATTTTTAGTAGAAACGGGGTTTCACCTTGTTGACCAGGGTGGTCTCGATCTCTTAACCTCGTGATCCACCCGCCTCAGCCTCCCAAAGTGCTGGGATTATAGGCGTGAGCCACCACGCCCGGCGAACAATTTTTTCTTAAAGTCAGTGACCTAGGCCAGGCGCAGTGGCTCAAGCCTGTAATCCCAGCACTTTGGGAGGCCGAGCCGAGTGGATCATGAGGTCAACAGATCGAGACCATCCTGGTCAACATGGTGAAACTCCGTCTCTACTAAAAATACAAAAAATTAGCTGGGCATGGTGGCGCATGCCTGTAATCCCAGCTACTCGG
>JAPYYA010002704.1:0-13679 GCA_028533165.1 Leontopithecus rosalia
GGAATATTATGCAGCCATCAAAAATGATGAGTTCGTGTCGCTTGTAGGGACATGGATGAATCTGGAGAACATCATTCTCAGCAAATTGACAGAAGAACAGAAAATGAAACACCATATATTCTCACTCATAGGTGGGTGATGAAAAATGAGAACATATGGACACAGGGAAGGGAGTACTACACACTGGAGTCTATTGGGGGAAATAGGGGAGGGACAGCGGCGGGGAGCTGGGGAGGGATAGCATGGGGAGAAATGCCAAATGTAGGTGAAGGGACAGAAGGCAGCCAAACACACTGCAACGTGTGTACCTATGCAACTATCTTACATGTTCTGCACATGTATCCCATAACCTAAAACGCAATAAAAAAAAAATTTTCAAAAATAAAAAATAAAATAAAAGCAAAACAATGATTGCATTTAACTGAATGTAACTTCCAAGTCATTATCTCTTCCTTGAACACTTACAATCATCTTTTTACTGGTCATTCTGCTTCCACTTTCCACACATTCCAACATCTCATATTCTACTCTCAAATTATCTTTCTGAAGTTCAACTCTGATCATATCATTCCTCAGCTCATAAACCTTCAATGACTCTTCATTCTCTAAACCAAGAAGTACACATTTGAACCTGGCATTCAAACCCCAAACTTGCTTTCCAACTCTTATTTTATGACTCTTATAGTCAATTGCCCTTATGGCCTTTATAGTTCAATCAATTGGAATAACTCCTGTTTTATGTGTGTACCCTGGATATTCCTACCTCCAAGTATTTGGTTCCCTGGTTTCTAATTCTGTAAACTTCTATATATATAAGTCCCACTTAATTATACAAGCTGAGTTCATATACCACCTATTACGGACTGAATTATTTCTCCCCAAATTTTACATGTTGGAGCCCTAACCCTCACTGTGATCGTATTTGGAGGTAGGAACCTTTAGAGAGGTAATTAAAGTTAAATGGGGTCGTACTGGTTAGGCCCTAATCCAACAGGACAGATGTACTTATATGAAGAGGGAGAGACACCAGAAATCTCTCTGCATGTACACAGAGGAAAGGCCACATAAGGACACGGCCTTCAAAGAAAGTCACTGTCTACAAGCCAGGAAGAGAGGCTTCACTGGAAACCAACCCTGAATGCACCTTGACCTTTGATTTCCAGCCTCCAGTACTGTAAGAAAATACAATTTTGTTGTTTAAACTGATCAGTCTGTGGTATTGCTATGGCAGCTGAGCAAACCTAATAACCATCTCCTCTGCAATTCCTCCCTGATCATTACGTTTTCCCCTTCCTCTCTTCTCCTGGCATTTGATTTGTGTCTATATAATAGCACTTATCATGTCCCAGAATTAATTATAGTAATTTAGTGCAGTATTTAATGTTTGATTTGGTCCAAATAAGACACAGCTTCATTGTTAGCTAATGTGAATGCAATTGCGATCTCTGAGTTTAGGTATAGTATTTAGATTCCTTGCTCAAGAGGATCCAGCCTTAGATTCTATCTTTCGGTGTTTGCCCAGCCTAGCACTTTCATCCCGAAAGTCATCTAATTGTTCAAGCTGGCTGATAAAGCTGAACTCATACATATTCTAGGGAACAGCAGAAAGGAAGTGAGAAGAAAATGAATGAAAAGGCCCTCTTCTCAAATGAATTAGCTCCGCTTCGGAAGCCTTCTAGAAATCTGAAACAATACTTTTGCTTACTTTTCATTAATCAGAATCTAATAATATGTAACACCTAATTGCCAGGGGTGTGCAGCCATTTAGCTGGATGTTAAAAAGGAATATTTATTAGTAAATAGCAGTCTCTCATATTGATGTTCATTGTTTATCATTTCTAGAAGCCTGTAAGTTCCTTATGAACATGTTAATTACATTTATGCATCTCAAAATGTATGTATCACTAAGTGGATTCTACTCGTTTCCTGCTACCTGCTCAGATTTATGTATATACTAAGTCTTTTGATAGTAACACTGTTGGTTCTGCTGTAAATGTTGTATTTTATGTTAAATTTTCTCAAGATTGGGATTTCCACTCATTGCTTACAAGGGTTATAAAGTCTATTTGTCTAAACCTTTCTACAGGCAGAAAATTCTTGGTATGGCTAGTATCTCCTTTTTTTTTAAACTTCACAAAGAATTATAAGAGCAGATCTTTATTTTTTTTAACAAAGGACATAGCTTGGGTATATTTCTAGGAAAGAAAATTATTTTCTATTATAAATTTGATTACTTTAGCACCATCAGATGACCAGGCCTCCATTTCCTCCCAAAGATGGTGGCAAGGAGGAATGGGTGAGATGTTTTTATTAATACATAACTTGTTTAAAAGCCTACCCTCTTCTTTGGGATGATGCTAAGTGCAAAGTACTTGCCCTGCTCCTTAGATTGCTGTCTATCAACTCTTCTCCTACTTTTTCTTCACTTTGCTCCATTATAGTCCAAACCAGTATTAGAAATCACAAGCCAAGGTGAATGGCATATGAGGTTGACACTGGTGATGGGGAGAGTATATGAGAGGGGTTAATCCCACTCTACCAATCCTTATTTCGATGTCCCAGTTTGTGGAGGCCCAGGGAACATACAACTGCATCTGGCAGAGGCACAATTCAGAAATAGAGCTAGCTGCCTCTTTGTCTTCCATTTCATAGTTGAACTGAGCAAATGGAAGGTTGATTTAATGGTTTTCCTAATGGACATATGGTAAGGCTTCCTTTAGACTCTTCTAGTCCTCAATTGTGTTCACAAGGGTCTAAGTCTCTTGGACTTTTCTCTGCCAAAAGCATCCTGAAACACAACACAATCTCTCTGGCAAGGCTCTGAACTCCACTGTACCTTTCTCCTGTGAGTACAATAAACACAGAAGTATTCATGCCCTTGCAAGGGATCTTTGCCAGGTCTAACAGAAATACCTAGAGAAATAGAAGCATATCGGTTTGTTTATACTAACTCCTTCTTTCTCCAACGTATCCAATCAGGTTTATAGCAAATAACAGATGTTGTTAATAAACTGGTAAGAACCGCTATTATGCCCATTTTCCCAGAAGTGCAACTGAAGGATTTTCTGTGAATATGGTAACAAATGACAAATTGTTCATGTCTATTTTTCATGAAATGTTTTGACTGCTGAAGTTGTTCTATAGCAGTTCATTAAAGGACCCATAAAATATGTAAGTTTACATTTTATAAAAAGATCATCAGGAATTTCTTGGCTGATAGTATTCTTGTATTAAGCATCTGTTTTCTATTTTCTAAAGGCTTGCAGCAGGGGTTGTCCAATTGTATATTAAAAATAGTTGATTTGAGCAGGATAAAAACATTGTAATTTCTTATTAAAGACCAGTAACCCACCAATGAAGCTTTCTTAGAAGCAACCAGCAATGTGTATGTAGCACATCTGGTTTCAAAATATTAAAAAATGATAAACACCCACCGATATAGTCCATCTGTTCTCTCTATCTGCAAATTGTCTTATTTTAAAAACTAGGACATGCACTGAGCTTAACATTACACAAAGCGGAAGAATTTTGCTCTTCCATGTCTAAGCAGTAATGAATGGTTGAGGTCAGCTTTGGAGGAATGTCATAATTACAACCACATATGTAGGCATTCTGGAAAATTAGCTAAAACCTTATTATGACATAAAATAAGCTGTCCTTCCCTTAAAATTATGGGTAAAATCAAAGTGAATAGAATATTGAAAATCACAGGCTAATATTTTTGATCAAATAGTGTCAAGAGTTCAATGATGATGATCGGTTTAACACTATTAATATCAGCTACCATTTATTAACAGTGTTTAATTTGTGCCAAGCACTTTACATGCATTCTCTCATTTAGTCCTTATAACAACTTCTTTGAATCCCATTTTAGAAAACAAAACTGAAGCTCAGACAGTTAAGTGGTTTTTTTCAAGGCTACATGACTAGTGCATGGTGAAGCCATGATTTCTATTTGGGCAGCATGACTGCAGTGTCCATTCTCTTGTGCTCTCAGTGATATGGCACAGAATACCTTTTAAAACACTCTAAGTTTCCTTCGAGTTAATAGTTTTTTTAAAAAAGTCATATCCCTCAGATATTAAGAACTCCTTCTCTCCAATCTGCATCTCATCCATAAATTTTTTATGTGATAACATATATAATGATAATGATAATAATTAACATTTGTTAGTGTTACTGTGTTTCAGATATTTTTCTAATCTCTTTACAAATTAATTCAATCCTCATAACCCTACAAGATAGGCATATTTGTTATAACTCCTCTTGACCCTTTTCAAGTAAGAAAAATGAGGCAGAAGCGTTAAATAACTAGTTCAGATCATATAACTAGAATGCGAAGGTTCTAAGGTTTGAACTCAGGAACTCTGGCTCCAAATCTATACCCAAAATCATTATACATGTACCAGCCATATTCCAGGAGCCATGCTAAGTGGTAGCTATACAACAATGAATAAAACATGGTCAGCCAGGCACCATGGCTCACACCTGTACTCCCAGCACTTTGGGAGGCCAAGGTGGGTGGATCACCTGAGGAGTTTGAGACCAGCTTGGCCAACAAAAAGAAACCCCATCTCTACAAAAAATACAAAAAAAATTATTTGGATGTGGTGGTGCGTACATGTAGTACTGGCTATTTGGGAGGCTGAGGCAGGAGAATTGCCTGAACTCAAGAGGTGGAGGTTGCCATGAGCTGAGATCGTGCAACTGCACTCCAGACTGGGCAACAGAAAGAGACTCCATCTCAAAAACAAAACAAACATCATGGTCAGCTTATTTCGGTTAGCATAATGTTTTCAAAGTTTATTCATGTCGTAGCATATATCAAAACTTCAGTCTCTTTATGGATGAAAAATATTGCATTGTATAAATATATCACATTTTGTTTATTTATTTGTTGATGAACCCTTGGGTTGTTTTCACCTTTTGGCTATTGTGAAAAAATGCTGCTCCAAACATTGGTTTACAAATACCTGTTTTCAAGTCTTTCATGTATACACCTAGAGAAATAAAATAATGTAACAGGAAAAAGAAAAATTTTCCATGTCTTTGGGGGAATCATATTTTAGTACAAGATGACAGAAATTTAAACTAGTGATTAAAATAAAGTGATATGTGCTATATTGGTCATTAATGTAGGGTACTAGGAGAACTAGAAAATTAGTCTGGGGAGTAGAAATTCAGAAAAGACTTCACAGATGGCATTTGAGCAAATTCTTAAAGGTTGAGCAGATATTCTCAAGGATGAAGGTGGTGGCTAATAGGATTGAGAGTAAAGAGAGGGCAGGATGGTGGAGAAAATATTTCAAACTAAGGAATGCTCATGAACAAAGGCTCAAAAATGTGCCCAAACCCAATGTGTCAACTTGCTGGGTTTCCAGCTTGCTAACTACAGATCTTGGGACTTCTCAATCTCCTTAATCACAGCACTACCTTATAATAAATCCCTTTCTCTCTCTCATATATATTTGTACCCTGTTGGTTCTAGTTCTCTGGAGAAAGCTGACTCATATACTGACGCATTATAGTTTGGCGTGGCTACATGTAAAGCCTGTGAGTGGAGGCGATGGGGTATGCTCTTTCATGGTTTCTAGGATTAGAAACTTTACACTCACTTTGGACAATTCTCTCTTCTTTACCTATTATGTTTCCAGATTCTGTTGACTCATCTTCAGAATGATATCTTAGCTTCTGGCTTGCTATTATAGCGCCCAGTGCCCCTTGGCATTTGACTCTACCTTAGCTTTCAGCTTCCTCTTCATGCCTATTACCCTATTACTGGAATGTTCCATCACATGCACTTTCCTCCCTTGGTTAACTGTTTATGCTGCTTCCTCTTCCATGGTTGCCCTTTTCCCATGCGTCTGACTACACTAAACTTGTGCTTAAAGGTTAATGAAAGAATCCTACTTCATAAGGGTGGAGAGTTCTATTACTGCTTTGTTCATGGTTGTATCCCGATGTCTAGGATGGCGTTTGGAACATGAGAAAGAGAGAGAGAGAGAGAGAGAGAGAGAGAGAGAGAGAGAGAAAGAGACAGAGAGGTTGAATGGTAATAAACTGACAGCATTCAGAACCTAGGATGAATTGTCAGAGCATTTCTGCTCCACCCATACCCTTCATAGTTTGGTTACATGAACTCAAATTCATTTGGGTTTATGTCACTTGCCACTGAAAAAGCCATGGCTAATCTACTGTCTGTTTAGCCATTAAAAGTATGGAAAGAGATTTGTTATAAAAAAAAAATGGTCACAAGAACGAGAGTCCAGCCTTCTCTATGTCCTCATGCTCTTCCCATCCTTTAGGAGATGTAAACACTAAAATTCTCCTCTAATCACAGGACCACTTTGAGCATTGGAGAATATCTTATCTCTGGATGCATTTGAAAAAAGGATGTTCACTAAAAGCTAAAAGAAGCACTTTATAGTCAATGCATGAATCAACTACTCTTTTAAGATAGCAGACTGTCATCCCATTTGAAATGGAGGCTATGCCTTGGTTCATGTTTGACTGTGTCTAAAATGATGTCTTACATTTATCACAAAACAAGTCTCATCATCACATTGCTTATTTATTCCATTATGTTTGATTCCTTTGTATTAGTAAGAAAAAAATAACCATCTCATCACTTAGGATTTCCATAATTGTTTTGTTTTCCTTAACAAACTAGTGTTAATATTTAAAAAGAAATATTATGGCTAAATATTCTTTTGGTTTGCACAAAAAGAAAATTGGACCCCTTTTCAGATATAATACATGTAAATAGAAGTTAGGATTATTATAGCTCTGGATTCCTGTTTTTATATCCTTATTCCTTTACAAGTGAATTAATGAGATCACATTCTCCTCTAACCAGTGAAAATTTCCAATTCAGAATAAATTTTCAGATCCTTTTCATAAAGAGAATTTTTCTGGATGGGCATTTGTGCATAATTTCTCCTTGAATACCCAAGTTACAAAATACAACTTTAAAAAAAATATGTCTGGTAGCCCATAAATAAGGGACCTATTTCAAAATTAGATTTCTACTGGAGCCATTCTCAGATTGAAGGACAAAAAGACAAAAAGCAATAATCGCACAGAAAGAATGTACTGAACGTTATTCCTTGGGCTGCAATTAGACTTTGGTATGAATAATTCAAAATTCTTCCTTACGTTAGTTTCATGTTGGTGCTACAGGTTGCAGAGTGCCCTAAAGAATTATTTCCTTCCTTGTATTACAGGTAAACCATAAAACAATATGAGATCTACTGTCTAAGTTACCTCTAAGTCTGCCTTTGAAACCTAAAGTCCTTACTAAGTTCTCTCATTAGGAAGGACATCCTCCTTAATTACTCGGCCTGTCTTCAACACGATATAAATAATGTGAGAATCTTCTGGTTCCCTTTCTCTCTAGTATTTTGTTTCTCCTTTTTAGAATGTAAAGAGTCTTCACATATTTCACTTATTTTAAATCTCAAGCATTTTTATTAATGAGGGAAACAGAAAAGTCTTCAGAGAGGGAAGCAGAGGTGGAAAGAACAAGCTACCCCTAATCGTAGGTGACATGGACTCAAGACATGGACCAGAACACAGGCATCCTGGCTCCCAGCTCATAGTTCTTATGGGCATCTATGTTGCCTTCCTCTTTTTAGAGCACAGTTCCACATAAATACATAAAGCTCCCCAAAGTTTATTTCAAAGCAGAACTCTTCAGGTAAGCCAATGAAAAATCTGTCATTATCAAGCCTATGAACAGAGGTAGGCTGGTGCTTTGTTAATAGGCGTAGACTGGAGATTTCTAACACAATGTTCCTAGGCCCTGTGCTCTGACCTGCCACAGAAAGTCATTAAGACTCCTTTATGCTCCAATGGCTCTATAGCTATTAGTATTGTGTGAATTTTTAAGGACATTGAAATTTTCTTCAACCAAATAATAATATCCAGGAATGTTCCTTGGTATTTTAATAAAGCAGATGCTTACATTTCTCTCAAACAGTGATATTATTTAATGCAGTGAAAGTGGGAGAATGAAATAATCATTTGCAAGATATTAATATTCCAGAATCCAGGCCTTAATATTTACTGACCGCTTTAGGAGGAGCTCATGGTTTTTCTCTTTCCTGCTTCTACCTTTTTAAAATTCTTCAGTGGAAAAAGAATTGTTTTTAGTATTGATCAACAAGTTTGATTACTAATGTATTTTCTTCCTCAACATTCCAATAAAGCCTCTGTTGTGACAAAAATAAATAAGAAACCAGCAAGCCCAATTTTATTATTTATACACTGTCACTATTCTCCTCATTCCATTTGCATGACATTTGATTTCAAATATCAGCCCAGCCACATTTTTGTTTATAATTCAGTGACATTATCAAGATGTAGATAGTTGAGCCATGAAATACCACTTTTCTCAAATAGTAGTTTGATAGCAGGAAATGTTAAGGCCTTTTGATAGAGAAACAATACATTATGAATTTCCCTCACTACATGTTTGCTTATGGAGTATATTTCAAAAATTTCTCTATAATTTCATGTGTAGGCATCAGACCTTGGAGCCAGTGAAAATACAAATGCTTGAGAATACATGTTAGGAATATTTATTTTTTCCAAGCTCAGAAGAGAAATAACAGTATTTTAGTTGTTGTTGTTGCTCCTTAGCTGTTATTGTTCTTATAAAATTATGCTTGCCTGTGAATTTTTATAGCATTCATCTGCAAAACCTATGGCTCTAGATCTTATATAGCTATAGTTAAAAGTGTGATGCAGTGACCTTGGTCATTCCACAGTAGATAACGGGGTGATTGTGATTGTCCTAAAGAATTTGGATTAATTTTATAGAGAGAAAACTGTATTTATTTTACAGGAGCAGAAATATGGCAGACCAAGTAGAATCTAACTAACAATTCCACAAATGTAAGGACAGGATTTTCTTATTTAGAGCATACCCGATGCCTAATAAAAAATTGTCAGATAAAACATTGAGTAAATGAATGAATAAACTGATGAATCATAGATATACTATGAAAATATCAACTTCCGAGGGTTTCATTTAGAAAAACACAATTTAAGGCCGGGCGTGGTGGCTCATGCCTGTAATCCCAGCACTTTGGGAGACCAAGGCGTGTGGATCATGAGGTCAGGAGTTCAAGACCAACCTTGCCAAGATGGTGAAACCCCATCTCTACTATTAATACAAAAAATTAGCCCAGTATGGTGGCATGCACCTGTAATCCCAGCTACTTGGGAGGCTGAGGCGAAGAATTACTTAAGCTGGGAGGCAGAGGTTGCAGTGAGCAGTGGAGGTTGCCCCACTTCACTCCAGCCTGGGTGACACAGCAAGACTCCGTCTCAAAAAAAGAAAAAAAGAAAAACACAATTTAGAACAACGTAGGTGCCTTTTCCCAAGAAAGTTAATGCCTCTCACATATGATGCAAAACACACAGTTAGAACTGATTGAGATGGGATGCAATGCACCAAATGTGATTTCAGGTCTCTTTTGCATAAAAGTTATAAAATATAAAGGGAGGTCCATTTGGTTTGTGTTGTTTGGATATTCTCTTCCCTGATAGAAACAGAAAGCATCCCGATAACTCTTTCAGCACTTGAGGCTTATGAGAATACATAATCCAAGTAGGGCAGCTGAGCAACTGTATTTACTCAAACTGGAAGAAAAGACGCTCCATGGGAAAATATAACAATTACAATGTCATTGCAGGGCTTTTCACTGATGTTTTAGCTACAGATTGAAAAAACACTGCAAGAGAAAAGCTGAGGTTAGATCCAGGATAAAATGAGTCATGTTTTAATGACTGAACGAAACCTTCAGATTATGGAAACACAAGTGCATTTATGTCAAGATTTGTGGACTGGGCGGATGCCACTAGATGATCACTGTCTTGATAGGCCATTTTTTACAAACCAACTTTGGTTTTCCTTTTACTACAGCAATTGTTATTCTTGTAAAATGATCTTTGAAAAGTAGCATTTTCTTTTTCTTTGTAACCTCACATTAAGAAAACACCCATATTTCTACGTTATTTATCACAGAGGAAGGCTGACTCCCAGCTTCAGAGAGAACAAAGTTACAGTCTTCTGAACACATGGGTGGTAATCAGAACTTGACCTAACAGAGTCAAACTTACAAGTAGCCTAACTTTCAGAGATAGAATGCACACTCTAAAGACAGAAGGCAATTTTATTGCTGTAACTTGGAGAATGGCATACCACTTTAAAAACATCTCTGAAAGGTGAATCAGAGATTATCATGAAGGCTAGTCTCTACCATAGCTTTCTTATTTTCTATCCATTACACAAGAGTTAAACAAAATGTTTGAATGGAACGTTTAATAACAAAAGACATTTATGATGTTTACTTAATGTTTTGGACCATTAAGCATCAATGACATGAGTTATTGTATGTAACATCTAGCCAAAAATCTTTGACCAGGCTACATTTTACTACTCTTGGAGCTGCCAGCATCCCGATTTGCAAAAAAATCTGTGGTCGAATCCTAGTTTTCTCAGAAGACTTTGGATTTGGAAGTATCTCATCTTGCCAGAAAGTACCTTTTGAAGTTTACATTAAGATGGATATTTATTTATTTTTTCCCTATAACAATGACAGTGGTTGAGATAAACTGTTTAATTCTAAATAGAAAACACATCTGCTGTGTCTGCATTGTTTGTGGTTGCTGGAGGGGTGACAATTTAAACCAAGTAGCACACATGACATTTTAAGTGAGATGTTGTGTGAGGGCTCACAGCTGCTGACAGTGTCCTCTTCTGTTCAGCTGGGCTCAGAGGGGCTGCAGGAGCCAAAGCCCCCATTAGTGAGGCCACTGTGAATGGACATCTTGGGGTGTCTTGGCTTTCCTTCAACCTCAGAGTGGGAGACAGGCAAAGGAGGACTAAAAACCTACTGCTTTCCCTAGGCATACTTACCTGCTCATTTGTAAAAAGAAATCTAGCACACTTTTCCCCAAACCTGTTTCTAACCCAAAAATCATGTTGATTTTTGTTTGAGAATGTACAGAACATATGGACTAGCTTAGAAAGTGGTTATCTTTGTTATATCAGTTTCTTCTATGTACTTTTCAAGTTTCATTAAAGCTTTAAATATGTCTTTATATACTCCTTCATACTTGTTATATTTATACCTATGTGTTGTACATTTCTGCTGCCATTTTGAACGTGATCTTGCTTATCTTTATACTTCAAAGCTGTTGTTTGTGTGAAGGAGAGTTAATGATTTTTACATTATTGTTGCAACCAGTAGACTTACTGGTTTTCTATTATTTCTAATTGTTTTTCAGTTCATGTTCTACAGAATTTCCTTTGTAACTTGTGACGATGTTGCTTCCTCTGTTGTAAATCATTTAGTTCACTTGTCATTTATTAAACATTTCCAAAACAATATTTAATGATAATGGTGATAGAAGGCATTTTTATTTTTTTCCTGATTTATAGAAATTTTCTCCTAGGATTTATCAGTAACCCTGATGCTACTTTTGGTGTCACGGATTTATTGTTTGCATTCAATCTATAAAAATTTTAGTATGTATCTATAAAAGATAAGGATATTTTTAAAGATGTAATTATAATAATAATTATTATAACAGCTAATAAAATAACATTATCAACTAGTCAATAGATTCCAATTATCTTAAAAATATCATAAGGAATTTTTAAAAATCAGTATCAAAAAGATCTTCATATGATTATTCAATATTTCTTATGATCTATAATCTGTTTTAACCTATAGGTTCCCGCCTCTGAACTTTCTCTATTTTCTTACTTTTTAAATTGCACATTGTAGAAAGTCAATGTGCAGAATTTGTCCTGCAGAATTTCCCAAAGTCTAGAGTTTGCTGACTGCACTTCCTTGTGTTATTTAACATATCCCCCTGTCATCTATGCTTTCTGGATATTGGCAGTCTGACTTAAAGTTTTGTTTATTTATTTACTTACTTATTTAATTATGGACATGGTGTGGTCCTCCCTCAGGAAGCATAATATCTGGTTGAATTTCTCTTTTGTGATCAGTGTCTAGATCCATTAGTTTATCAATAATGATAAAACAGTGATTTTCTAATTCTATTCTTATTTCTTGCAGGGTCTAAATATTTGTGTCTCTCCCAACCCCCAGATTTATATTTTGCATGTTGAGACCCTAATGTGATGGGATTAGAAGGTGGGATCTTGGGAGGGAATTGAGATTAGCTGAGGATGGATTTTGGGGTGGGGCCCTCATGAATGACATTAGTGTCCTAATAAGGGTCTCAAGAGAGCTTACATCCTTCTTTCTGCCATGTGAGAACACAGTGAGAAAATGGCCATCTGTTGTCAGGGAAGTGGACTTTACCAGACATCAAACCTGCTGCTGCCTTGATCTTGGACTTCTCAGCCACCCAAACTGTGAGAAATAAATTTCTGTTATTTATCAACTACTCAGTCTGTAATATTCTGTTATACCAGTCCAAACAGATTACAATACTTCTTTATTCAGTCTGAAGTTTTTATATAAGAATATATATTTTTAAATTACAGGCTTTTTCTGAAGACAATTACCATGCTTTGACATGCAGAAGAAGTAGCTTACGTGTGTTTCCCTTGTTACCACTGAGAATATTAAAAAGATATGTACTCTAAGGGTGAGATATATAATAAAGTTGACCATTTTTCCCACTTCATCAAATAAGTTGTAAAATGAAATAAGCATTTTATTCCCAATTTTAAAAAATTTATATATTTACAGATTTAGGGTATATAAGTGCAGATTTCTTAGTGGCTCATGCCTGAAATACCAGCACTTTGGGAGGCTGAGGCAAAAGTATCACTTGAGGCCATAAGTTAGAGATCAGTCTGGGCAATACAGCAAGATCATGTCTTCTCTACAAAAAATATTAAAAATAAAAAAATTACCCAGGCATGTTGGCTCATGTCTGTAGTTCTAGCTATTCTAGAGGCTGAGGCAGGAGCATTGCTTTAACCCAGAATTTGAGGTTAGAGTTAGCTATGACCACGCCACTGTGCTCCAGCCTGGGCAACAGAGCAAGACCCTGTCTTTAACAAATAAATAAATAATCCAAACAAACTCAAAGCAACTGATATTAGCATTTTATTTTATTTTTATTTTTATTGCATTTTAGGTTTTGGGGTACATGTGCAGAAGATGCAAGATAGTTGCATAGGTACACACATGGCAGTGTGTTTTGCTGCCTTCTGCCCCTTCACCCATATTTGGCATTTCTCCCCATGCCATCCCTCCCCCGCTCCCGCCCCCGGCTGTCCCTCCCCTATTTCCCCCAATAGACCTCAGTTTGTGGTAATCCTGTCCCTGTGTCCATGTGTTCTCATTGTTCATCACCCGCCTATAAGTGAGTATATACAGTGTTTCCTTTTCTGTTCTTGTGTCAATTTGCTGAGAATGATGTTCTCCAGATTCATCCATGTCCCTACAAAGGACACGAACTCATCATTTTTGACTGCTGCATAATATTCCATGGTGTATATGTGCCACATTTTCCCAGTCCAGTCTATCATTGATGGGCATTTGGGTTGATTCCGGGTCTTTGCTATTGTAAACAGTGCTGCAATGAACATTTGTGTGCATGTGTCCTTATAGTAGAACGATTTATAGTCCTTTGGATATATACCTAGTAATGGGATTGCTGGATCAAATGGAATTTCTATTTCT
>JAPYYA010002705.1:0-13679 GCA_028533165.1 Leontopithecus rosalia
TCCAGCTTTGTTCCCTTGCTGGTGAGGAGTTTTGGTCTTTTGTAGGCAGTGAGGTGTTCTGGTTTTGGGTGTTTTCCTCCTTTTTGTGCTGGTTTCTTCCCATCTTTGTGGATTTATCCACCTGTCGTCTGAGTAGTTGCTGATTTTTCAATTGGGTCTCTGAGTAGAGGCCCAGATTGTTGATGATGAAGTATTTCTGTTTCTTAATATTCCTATTAACTGTCTAGCCCCTCTGCTGTAAGACTGCTGAGGTGCACTCTGGGCCCTGCTTGCCTGGTGTACACCTGTAGCAGCTGCAGAACAGTGAGGGATGCTACCAGTTTCTTCTTCTATCTTTGTCCCAGAATGATGCCCGCCAAATATCAGTCTGATCAGTCCTTTTTGAGGTGATTTTTTGGGTATATGGGGGTCAGGGAGCTGCTTGAGGAGATGATCTGTACTTTATAGGAGCTCAAGTGCTGTTCTGTGAGCTCCGTTGTTCATTCAGTGTTGCTAGGCTAGTACATTTAAGTCTGTTGTGGCAGAACTAATCAAACCGGTTTTTTCCTCAGATGCTCTGTCTCGGGGAGTTAGGGCTTTATTTGTGAGTATCCGTTGCACTGTCCTGGCCAGCTAGGAGGCAGTCTAGTCACTATTTGGCTGCCAAGGCTCTGCCCTGCTGGTGTGAGGTCCACCCTTTTGCTGTGGGCAAACCTTTGCTGTGGTCCACCCTTTTCCTGTTGTTTTGGGCTCCACCCTACTGACGTAGGCTCCGCCCTGCTGATGTGGGCTCTGCCCTATCGGTGGAGTCTCTCTGTTATTGCGGGTTGCCTCGGCAACAGCTGACTGCATCAGCAGTGGGCGGGTACCTCAGTAGGGGCAGAAACTCTGGGCAACGGCGGATGCCCCTCCCCCACCGAGCTGCACAGTCATGTATTCAGCTCTTCCCACAGTGGAACTCTCATCCCCCGGCACTCCGAATTGCCTTATTGCTTGTCCCTGTGGGGGTGGGACCTGTCGTGCCTGATCACTTGGCTCCCTGCCTCCGAGCCTTTTTGCTTTTTTTTTTTTAAGTTGTGGGGTTGACTCTCTCCCAGGTGCCTCAGCTGCCGGCTGAAAGGGCACTTGGGTCTGTGTGATTTCCCGTGCAGCCACCTGCCACGCTGGTTCACAATTCACCTCCCAGAAATCTCCTGGTCTAGTTCACCGTTCAAAACCCGTTCAATCAGATGAACATAACAATCTGCCCTCCCAAGTCTCAAATTGCCAGTTTAACAGGGCACCCAGACCCGTGTGTTTTGTGTGCCACGCCGCTGCAGCGGCGCTCGCTGCCTGGCCGCGCCAGCGGAGAGCGAGCGCTGCGCTTGAGTCCTGTGTGCCTCTTACACCTGGGCTTTTCCCCCGCTCTTTGGGCTATAAGGATCCGTCTGAAAATGCGGTGTTTGCTTACCCTCTGCATCTTGACTGAGAGCTGCAGTGGTGAGTTGCTTCTAGAGCGCCATCTTCCTCTCGATCCAATAATTCCTTATATACCTTTTCACAAGTCAAGTATACAACAGTTTAATAGAAACAGGGTGCTCATCCTGTAATAAGAGCCAAATTTTTTATATGGAGAGATGAAAACCTTGCACCTATTATTATTACATAACAAAAATGAAATTACCCTTGTCAGAAATAGAAAATACACCCTCTCATGATAATACAGTTACCTGCTGTTTTGGACTCTGGCTTGACTCTCTGAGAAGCATGCATTTATCCAGTGTTCTTCATGACCCACAGCTTTACCCTCTGAATAACCCTTCCTTTTCTAATATTCCCTGTGGTCATATAAGAAAAGAAAATTGTAGAGTATGTCCTTGGACACTAGCAGATCTTGCCCCTTTTTTTCTTTCATCCTGGCATAAGTTTATGACCTCAGAGTTAGATTTAGAGGTGAGCAATTACTGTCTTTTGCAACACATTCTTTGGTTTCTTTGGTAATAAAATATTTTTAAAAAAAGAAGAAAGAAAGAAAACCCCAACAACAATATAGTTGACTCTCAGTCTTTGTGAATTCACAACCAAGTAGTCCTCATGTTCATATTCCTTAATATTATTTATGCTCTTTTTTATCTGTTAGATCCTGTGACTATGTCTATCTCCCTCAATTTTATGAATTCCTACCTTGAAATCACTAAAACTGGTAAGTGTACAGAAGTGTACAGTCAACACCTTTAATCTCATTTTTAGCTGATGGAAATGCACTTAGTGACAACCTTATGTTATTTAGGATACAGACACAGTTGACTTTGTAACACTGAGGTCTCCATGTTTCTAAACTGTCAATTTAGATTGCAAATTGTAGATAATCTAGGGGGACATTATTCAATCAGTTGAAAGGCTGCAAGAGCAGAGCTGAGGCTTTTTCAAAGAAGAGATTCCTCTTGTGGCAGCAGTTTCAGTTCATGACCTAGGGTCCCAGTCTGCCCTCCCTTATGACTTTGGCCCTCCTGGTAGTCTGCTCTGCAGATTTTGGACTTTCCTGGTCACAACAATTATATAACCTGATTTTTTGCAAGAAGTATATTAGTATATAACTCCTACTGGTTTTGTCTCCTTGGCTGAACCCTAATTAACACATCTCTAAGATTATATACAAAGCAAGACAACCAGACATTAATTAAAAAGAAAGAAAAACTAAACAAATGAAGGAACATACTGTGTTTTTCAATTAGAATATTGAATATTAAGATCCTCTCAAAGGTGGTATTAAGTTTCTGTGTAATCCCAGTATTAATTGCAGCAAGATTTTTGCTCGAAATTGATGAAACTGAATCTAAAATTTGTATAGATAACCAGTGAACCTAGAACAGCATTTTTTTTCAATAACGTAGTTGGTAGACTTGCCATACTAATTTTAAGATTTAACTTTTTTAAGACTTAAGTTTTAGCTATACTTAAGAAAGTATGACACTGGAGAAAGGGTAGATACATGAGCCACTAGCACAGCACTTGAAAACCCAGAAACAGATCCATATATATAAATGTATTATAAAATTTTTAAAGACAACTTAATGGAGAAAGAAAGGTATTTTTTTCACTTGATTCTAGAAAAATCAGATATCCATATGCGAACAACAAAACAAAATAAAAACAAATAACCTATACTGCAATCATATTAAAAGTAATTCAGAATTGATCATAGACATAAATATAAAACTTAAAACTTGGCCAGGTGTGGTGTCTCATACCCGTAATCCCAGCACTTTGGGAGACCAAGACTGATGGACCACTTGAATTCAGGACCAACTTGGACAAAATAGTGAGACTTCCACCTCTACAAAATAATAATAATGATAATAATAATAATAAATAAGTATAACCTAAGAAAAAATATAAAAGAAAAATCTTTGTGATCTTGGGTCATGCAAAGATTTGTTAGGTAGGATATGAAAAACATGAATAAAAGAGAAAAAAAATAAAAATTGGACATCAGCCAAAGTTAAAAGTTTAGCTCTTCCTAAGGTATGTTAAAAAAATAAAAATTCAAGTCTTAGAATGACTGAGAAAAAGATTTTCAATACATGTACTAATAAGAGCTGTTATTCTGAATATGTAAAGAACTCTTTCAACTTAATAATAAGAAACACAACTGAAGAAAAATCAGAGAAGGATTTGAAGCATTACTTTACTAAAAAAGAGACACAGATGATGCATAAGCTCATGAATATATGTTAAACATCTTCACTTGTTAGGAAAATTCAATTCACAGTGCAATGAAATACTACTACACACATTTTTCTTTTTTAAATGGTGTCTTGCTCTGTCATCTAGGCTGGAGTGCAGTGTTGCTATCTTGACTTACTGCAACTTCTGCCTGCTGAGTTCAAACAATTCTCCTGCCACAGCCTCCCAAGTAGCTGAGACTACAGGCGTGCACCACCATGCCCAGCTAATTTTTTGTATTTTTAGTAGAGAGAGGATTTCATCATGCTGACCAGGCTGGTCTCGAACTCTTGACCTTGTAATCCCCCTACCTGGGCCTCCCAAAGTGCTGGCATTACAGGCATGAGCCACTGCACCCAGCCTACTAAACAAATTTTTAAATGGCTTAAATAAATACAAACTTACAATATCAGTTACTAGGAAAGATGATTACAACAGACATACACTGCTGTGGGACACAAATGTTTTGCAGAAACATTTTGGCCATTCATGAATTTAAATATAAACTTACTACATGATGTAATAATGAACTTACCCCAGAGTATTGAAGATTAATGTTCACCAAAAATTGCTCAAATGCTTATAGCAGTTTTGTTTATTATTATAAAAAACTGGATATCATCAACTATTCATCAATTAAAATATTTTGTATCTCTGATTGTGATGGTTATGAAAGATCATATAAATTTGTCAAGGTCCATACAACTATACATACTGTGCATATATTATATACATTTACTGTGGCAAATTATACCTCAGTAAACCCAATTTTGAAAAATTAATCTCAGATGAGTCGAAACTTTAAATATGAAAGGCAAAACTTTAAACCTTTTAGAAGAAATTGTACATGAGTGTCTTTATGACTGTCTAGGGAGTAGCATCTTATACAAGATCTAATCAGCTTTTCTTAAAAGAAAAGGATGATCAATCACGTTAAAACTAAGAATTCCAGTTTAACAAAAGAAATAAGATTGAGTGGTGAGCCACAAACTAGAAAAAGATATCCAGTGAAGAATTAATGTCCTGAATACATAAAGTATAGCATAAATCATTAAGAAAGAATATAACTCAATAGAATAATTGGCAAAAGGTTGATGAGACATCTCACAAAAGAGGAAAAAGTAATGTAAAATACAACTTAGGTAAAGATGTCCATCTTCAGTAATCAGGAATTACAAAATAATGAGATAATTTTATACCTATTATTTTAGTAATTAGAAATAATATAAATCAATGGGAATACTTAGACACTTCAGGTAGAAACACAAATTGGTATAAGCTCTTTAAGAACCAATTTGGTATTGTCTTATAAAGTGGAATTCTACTATCCAGACATTCCAGACATGGAATGTATTCCACATACATACCTAAGATTAACTATTACCAATACACATATTCACAAAAATACAACCAAATTTTAGAAACTTGATGTTGAATGGGAAAGAAGTTGCAAAAATTACATAGAGTATGTGAGATCATGCTTAATATGTGCATATATAGTAAAAGCGTAAAAAGAAAGCAACAGACTAATGCATACGTAATTCAGGACAATGTTTAGTTTAGGGTGAAGGAGGAGAGAGGAGATTGGTCTAGGGTGAAACAAAGAGTTGACTTCAGTGATGATAGAATTGTTTTAAGTCAGGTGGAATGCTCCTGAGAATTGTTTTTATAATGCTTCCAAACTTTATGTGTTACATATATTTTTACAGTTACCAAGTGCTACATAATTTTTAAATTATGATGCAGTGAATAGATTGAAAGTATTGATGAGTCTAAGAATTGCTGGAAAGGGAATAACTAGAACAAGCAAACTGGAAGGATAGAATATGAGAGCTAGGAAATAGTGTATTTAATTTCTAGATTTCAGAGCTGGAGCAGTGGAGTAGTCATTGTTGACAACAAGATCTAATGTATATGCTTATTGCAAGATCATGGACAGATGGCATAAAAGATGGTGGAAGCTAAGGAAGTTAAAGAACTATAGCTTAAGAGTTGTATAGTACTCTATAGATGCTAATGTTACCCAAAATAATGAAAGCAATAATGGCATGGGGGAAAGCAGTGAGCTGGGTGCTAAAATACCAATGCATATGGTTGAAAGGCAACAGATGATAGTAACAAGTACGAATAGTTCTGTAATTTTCAGGGCCTGGTACAAAATTAAAATGTGGGGCCTCTTATTGAAAGAGTATTAAACATTTCAAGAGGGTAACCAGCAGATAATTAAATCAAGCATGGGACTCTTCTAAGCACAAAGACTATGATTGCACAGTTTGTCCACCCATGAAGTTGATTCTGACAATAGACAATCATAGAAGACAGGCAAGTGTCTGATGATTTCTTTTAAAAGAATCCATTTGGAAAGAGGAAGGAAAGAGGGTTATGCAACTGGAAAGAGGAGATAGGAAGACACTTACCTACATGCAAGTCTTCCTAGAAAATCCTGAGGTTAAAAGAAACTTCTACCCTTAAGGGGAAGTGGTTGTGCCAAGGATCTCTTGGAAAAGAAGGTGAAATAAACATTCAAGAGGAATTGGGGGATGAAAGATAATCTGCTTATGACACACCAAGAAGTCCCCCAAAATTAGGAAGCATGGAAAGAAATGGGGAAAAAATGAGATTAGTGATGCATAGGACATAAACCATCCATATTATGATGAATAGAGGCTTGTGCTTCTGACGGCAAACAAATATGATGGAAGGGGCAATAAGATTGGAACTTGAGGCATCTTAAATATTTGTAGACATGATGAACTGCATTAATGTGTCCCTCTAAAATTCATGTGTTGAATTTTGAATAAAGCCTCAGTGTGGATTTGTTGGAGTAAGAAAGTAATTAAGCTCAAATGAGTTCATAAGGGTGGGGCTCCTACACAAACAATAGAGTAAGTATATTTGTGAGACATACCACAACACATGCTCTCTCTGTCTCTCTCTCCCCCTCAGGTAAGTGACTAGAAAAGGCCATGTGAGGACATAGTATGCAGGTGGCCACTTGCAATTTAGGAAGAAAACTGTCACCAAGAACCAAATTGGCAGGCACCTTGATCTTGGACTTCCGGTCTCCAGAATGATGAGAAAGTAAATTTCTGTTGTCACCCAGCCTGTGGTATTTCGTAATGATAGTCTTAGCAGACTAAGAGAATAGGTAATCGTTTTAAGTTAGAGTACATATCACTTACCAGGGACCCTGGAGAAATATGGAGTTTTGAAGGTAAAGACAGTTGAAGACCTGGTGGATGGGACAGGAAGGCATCTGAATTCAAGGATGACTTTCTTAAATAGCTTAGTGAGCTTTGATGGCTTTGTAGGAAATACCTAGAGTGTTTGTTGCCATCCACAGGAGGACATAGTGGTCAACTTGAACATACAGGAGAAGATTTTATGCCCCAGTTCACCCTCGGCAGAAGGGGCTGCTTTTCTCACTACCAAATTGAAACTCAGGACAGCTTTTTGTGTCTGTGTCTCTTGTTAGACATTCTCTTGCAGCCATGGGTCAAGTAAAGATCTAAGATGCCTGCTTTTTTGCATGGAGTTGTAATGACAGTCTGGAGCAATGGCAAGTCAAGATGAAAGGTGGCCACTAGAAGAGCTGGATGACTACCAGAAGGAATCCATTACTTTGCTAACAAAAAGACTCTTACTAGATAAATTCAGCAAGAGATTCAGTAGAAACACTCCCAATTCTCGGCCACAGACAACTTCACAGATATTGAAAGAGAGCTTTTGGGACCACTTGAGATTTCTCTTTTCTTTGATCACCTAATCCAGCCTGGCTTCCTTAATAGATTGTCCATCCTCCTCCATCTGCAGCTACAGATGCAGATAGTTATGATACACACATACAGTTACATCCCTCACCTTTTAAAAACCCCTTTGATGGTCTCTTATTGCCTTCTGAATTAAGTGGAAACTTATTACTTCAGCTTAGTCTGATCTGTGACAGTGTTGTTTCTGGACTTAACCCTATCTGACCCATTCAAGGCATACTATGCTTAGCATTGCTATACACTTAACACAGACAATTATTAGCTGCCAATTAAAAGTAAAATAAAATGTATGGCATGGGTTGGCCATGTCCTCACCCAAATCTCATCTTGAATTGTAGTTCTCATATCCCTCATGTGTTGTGGGAGGGACCCAGTGGGAGATAATTGAATCATGGGAGTGGTTACACTATCATGTTCTCATGATAGTGAGTTAGTTCTTACAAGAGCTGATGGTTTTATAGTGGGCTCTCCACCTTTGCTGATGGCATGTGAAGAAGGAAATGTTTGCTTCCCCTTCTGACATGACTGTAAGTTTCCTAAGGTCTCCCCAGCCATGCAGAACTGAGTCAATTAAACCTCTTTCCTTTATAAATTACCTAGTCTTGAATATGTCTTTATTAACAGTGCAAGAATGGACTAATATAACTTATGAAAGAGTCTTGGAACTTTTCTCTCTCACTGCCAAATTTTTGCTCATTTTTTTTCATCTAGAGGATATGGCCTTAAACTCCCCTATCCCCTCCAAACCCAGATACACACACACACACACACACACACACACACACAGTGTTCACTTTATCAAGCTATATTATATATATTCGCTAGAGCTCAATTTACTTTTAAGTGATAGTGCTTTTTCATGAGCAACATGAAATATCACATAATTATAATTTTTTTTTATTTTTTAACTTTAGTTTTAAGTTCAGTGGTACCAGTGCAGGTTTGTTAAATAGGTAAACTTGTGTCATGGGGTTAGTTGTACAGATTACTTCCTCACCTAGGTATTATGCTTAGTACACATTAGTTATTTTTCCAGATCTTCTCCCTCCTCCTACCCTCAACCCTCTGAAAGGCTCTAGTGTCTGTTGTTCTCTCTAAGTGTTCATGTGTTCTCATCATTTAGCTCCCACTCATAAGTGAGAACAAACAGTATTTGGTTTTCTGCTCCTGTGTTAGTTTGCTAAGGACAATGGCCTCCAGCTCCCTTTATGTCCTTGCAAAAGACGTGATCTCATTCCTTTTTTTTAATTGTTGTACCTAAAGGAATATAAGTAATTCTAAAAAATGTATTTCTTATTCTCTCTTGTCTGGTAGATCATAAGCTCAGTGAAGGCGGCAATCATGTCTTTCTTATCATTTAATGACTTAAAAAAAATTAACAGTGTTGAGCATACAGAGGTGCTTAAAAGATACCTGAATAAGGTAGGCAAGAATGAAGAAAAAAAGTGGAAGAAAAGAAATTATGAAGAATTTTACACTTTGGGCCAAGTTAGTGGGAAACAAAAATAATCTGTGGCTAAATTGGTATGACTGAGTAGCTGATGATAGTGCCCACATTTGGAACTGAAATTCCTTGATTTTTTCTGGAGATACTGATGTTATTATTCTGAAGACATGGGGTGGGGACAGCAGCATCCTCCTTTACCCTAGATGCTGATTTTTCTTCATTCTTTTCCTGGTTTAGACACCTGCATGCAGTACTGGTCCAGTATCACCTCTTTAAGCTGGTATTCCCTACTAGGAGAAAGAATATGAATGCTATTGTTTAGAAGATTTAAAATTAATAATTTGCCTATTTTAATTATGTTAATAGAGTCCTATGAAGAAGGGAAACTTTTTTCATAATATTTGAATATATTAAACTCATAATCACTTTGAAAAACATAGTCCAAAACCTAGACAGGGTAGCCATGAGGAATGAATGTGAGCTGGGTTCATATGTGAGCTTCATCCCCGAGGAGGACTATGGTCAAATGACATGATCTTGATGAACCTTTTTTGCTTAATCTCTGAATAAAGATTATTCTTATCAAAAAGTATACAAAATGATTTAGAATAGTAGAGTCATAACAGTTAGATAATAATAACCTAGAAAGGAAGACATAATGATGATGATGTTCCTATGGAGTTTTTTCTTTCCTTTTCTTTTTGAGGTGGAGTCTCACTCTGTCACTGGGGCTGGAGTGCCGTGGCACAATCTCGGCTCACTCCAAAGTCCACCTCCTGGATTCAAGGAATTCTCCTGCCTCAGCCTCCTGAGTAGCTGAGATTACAGTCACCCACAACTACGCCAGCTAATTTTTTTTTTTTAATTTTTAGTAGAGACGGGGTTTCATCATGTTGGCCAGGCTGATCTCAAACTCCTGAACTCATGATTCACCTGCCTTGGCCTCCCAAAGTGCTGGGATTACAAGCATGGTGGAGTCATTTCTTTATGTTATTTACTCTGTCTACAGCCAGGAAACATTGTAATATTTAATCAAATTATCTGACTCAGTAAATGTTCAATGAAATTATGGCAGAAATCTATGTGAAGTAAGCTCATTTTTAATACTTTCTTATCCTTTCTATCATTCCTGTTCTTATCTATCTATTAGAACCCATTTCAAGTTCAAGATTGCCGTAGATTCATTTTTAATTACATGATTCATGAGATTTTTATCTTTGTCTCTGCTTTCCTGCATAGCTTTGAATTTGTACTCCCTATTCTAACATTTTTTAATATTGTGGTTGATGTTTGCCTTTTTCAGCCAATAAATTCTGGACTGCATGCATGCCATTGACATCTTAGAGTTCAAAATATTATTAAAATGTCAGTTTTAGCCCTGATATTTGGAGAAAGGTCAATTTTTTTCTAATTTAATAAATGAGGCAAATACAGTCCCAAAACAGTTAAGTACATTTTTGAAGGTGGTGAGAAATAAGAAACATTCTCTGAGGACCTACTAGGCATTGGCCAAGCACATAGACATGACAATGAGAGCTAAGATTTATTTAGAGCTTGTAATGTGGTAGGCACTGTGCTATGAGATTTGCATTTAGGAAACCATATAAAACTCATTATGTAGGCACTAGTAAACAAATGTTCCGTAGGGGGAAGCTGAACAAGAGACATTAAGTAACTTGCCCATTGTCCTGAAAGTCAGAGCTGACAACTAACCATGAGCCTTCAGGCTTCAGAGACGACTTTTAAAAGTACAGCTCTATATGTCTTCATCAAAGTTTTTTACTGTAGAATAGAGTGAAACTTACTCTAGTTTTGCATTACTATAATTGCTATTAAGACACAGAAAACTCAGTAACTTTGTGAATGTTTCTATAAGACAAAGTCAAAATATTAAACCCTAGACGCAAATGCAGTGTTTGTTCTAAAACAACATGCTTTATTCTTTTCACTTAAGTAATGATGTCAACCTCTTCCAACCATGTTGTTTGCAGGATAAGAAGGCAACAGGAGATGTACATTCAGGAATTCGTTCATTGGCTTAGTCAGTCAACAGTTATGGAGCCCTGACTACACAACAGGCCACCATTTTGGCAACCAGGGAAATGATAGACCAAGCAAACTTTGCCTCTTCAGTCCTTCCTGCTTCGTTTCATTTAACAAGTCATTGAATAGTGCTGGGACTCAGTTTCCTAAGAAGTAACATGGTGGTAGCATCAGTGATCTAATGTCTCATCAAAACAGTGTTAGCGCATAACATTTTACACAGGTCTGGTACGTGATCAGTGTTCAGTAAGTTGTAGCTACAGAATAATAGAAATGCTGTAGATAATTAACATTACAGGTGTTCTGAGAAAGGGCAAGTCATATCTATCTTGGAAAGTCAGGGAAGGCTTCACTCAGTGGAGAAGAGAAAGAGTGTCTACAAAGAAAACAGAATGAAACCAGAATACTGACTATGTACTTATGCTACAATTTTTTAACCAATCCACTAAAAACAAACAGTAAACAATGGCTTTGAAAGCAACTGAGATGGATGCAACATTAGAGTGGGATGGAGGTATCCTGACCTTCAGACTTAGGAGTTCATAATTTATCTTACAGTGATGACAAATTACAGTTAATTTGGAAATGACTCATTGGTGCAAGTTGACATAAGACTGAATAAATTAAGAATAATTAGTAGGGTTAGGTGGTGTGTGCCTGTAATCTCAGCTACTTTGAGGCTGACACAGGAAGATTACATGAGCCCAGGAGTTTGAGGCCAGCCTAGCCAGCATAGGGAGATCTCATTTCCAAAAAAAAAAAAAGTTTTCCCAAATACACATGTCTCTCTTATCCAAATGTGTGTGCATATTTTTTAAGTTCTAATGTCATTTTTGCAAAGTTGCTTGTGGCTGCCCTGGTTTCATTGTCAGATGACTTAGTTCCAGTTGAGCTCCTTCGCTTAAGCCGTTAAACAAATGAAAAGCAAAATTGTCACTTTTAAATAGAGTTCGCACATAATCACATTTTGAAATGGTCCTCCTCTGGCTGAGGAGAAGTTGTGTGAATTATAATACTGAATTTTAAATAATATATTACACAAAATAGCTTCCAATTTGATTTTGGGGGATATATTATCATGAATTATTGAATATCTGATTATTGTAGAAAGCTTTAGCCATTATGTGCTGAAACTGTCATTCTCTCAGCTCTGTGATATATGAGCTTGGTTATCAATATTTAAAGTTACAGTTAGCTCACTGTGAGGTAGCTGAAAGCTGAGACAAGAATTAATCAGCAATGACGCAGGCAGAGCTCTTTCTATGCTGAAAGATGCTCAAGGAGGGTTTCCCAGCCAATCTTCTGTAGCTGCATTTCAAGTTCCAGACCATCTCATAGAAACCCACTTACCAGGAAGTAGCTCTTATTAATCAGTGGGGAACTGATTCATTATGAGAAAAATGTGCATATTTTAAGGTTTTCCTCATCTTCCAAAACTTAAAAGTTTTGTATTAGATAAAATTTCCTTGCAGCTGAACTAAATGATGCTGAATAAAATATACTTTAATTTGTCTGATTTGTTTTTTCAGCTACAATGTAAGTTCTCTAAATGGAGGACCTCTGCTCAATGATTTGCTGTTTTATCTCCGGAATTATCTGAGTGTTTGGTACAGAGTAGGTGCTCAATAATTGTTTTATGTTTTTTTTTTGTGCTCAATAAATCCTTTACTTTTATTTATTTATTTATCTCTTTAAGACTGTCGCCCAGGCTGGTGTGCAGTGGCTTGATCTTGGCATACTGCAACCTCTGCCTCCCAGGCTCAAACAATGTTCCTGTCTCAGCTTTCCAAGTACCTGGAACTACAGGCGTGTGCCACCTCACCTAGCTAATTTTTGTATTATTCGTAGAGACAGGGTTTTGCCATGTTACCCAGGCAGGTCTCAAATATCAAGGCTCAAGCCAACCACTCACCTAGGCCTCCCAAAGTGCTGAAGTTACAGGTGCGAACCACTGTGCCTGGCCTCAAAAAATCTTTATGTTTTATTGGCTCTGAATTAATAAATCAAAAAATGAAAGTGTAGTGGTTAGTGATCACTATAAAACTTCGTATGGAGTGAAGCATTGTTCCTTTGTATTATTTCAAATAGATAATTTATGTTTGTGCAAGAAAAAGCAATGCACTAGGAGCATGGTTTTCCCTCTTTTAACATAGTCAGTTAGTATTAATATACTTGAGATACAGACTTAATCATGGCAGACACATTTCTTCCCCTAATGGAGAAGTTTTCAATTTTTTAGCAAATTGATACAGAAAATAATTATTTCTATATGTGATAAAGTATGAAAGCAAAGGAAATTGGAGATGCTTTAGAAAAGCCTGATGAAAACAAGTGTATCCCCTCATGGAAAAGATCTGCTAGGGAGTGATATAAACCATGTTACCAGGAAAAGTAAGACTCAACCAAACAAAGCAGAAAGCAGAAAGGAAGAGAGTGAAGGGTGTCCCAGGTGGAGGAAATAGCATTTATTTGAATGTACTGCTGTTCAACATGAATTATAGTAAACAATAATATATCATACTCTACATTACATTTTTTTTTTTTTTTTTTTTTTGAGACAGAGTTTCGCTCTTGTTACCCAGGCTGGAGTGCAATGGCCCGATCTCGGCTCACCGCAACCTCCGCCTCCTGGGTTCAGGCAATTCTCCTGCCTCAGCCTCCCGAGTAGCTGGGATTACAGGCACGCGCCACCGTGCCCAGCTAATTTTTTGTATCTTTAGTAGAGACGGGGTTTC
>JAPYYA010002706.1:0-13678 GCA_028533165.1 Leontopithecus rosalia
CTCCGCCCTGCTGGTGTGAGGTCCGCCCTTTTGCTGTGGGCTCCGTCCTGCTGTTTTGGGCTCCGCCCTACTGACGTAGGCTCTGCCCTGCTGATGTGGGCTCTGCCCTGTAGGTGGAGTCTCTCTGTTGTTGCAGGTTGCCTTGGCAACGGCTGACTGCGTCAGCAGTGGGCGGGTACCTCAGTAGGGGCCGAAGCTCTTGGCAATGGTGGACGCCCCTCCTCGACCGAGCTGCACAGTCATGTGTTCAGCTCTTCCCGCAGTAGAACTCTCAACCCCCGGCACTCCGAATCGCCTTATTGCTTGTCCCTGTGGGGGTGAGACCCGTCGACCTCCCAGAAATCTCCTGGTCTAGATCACCATCCAAAACCCGTTCAATCAGATGAGCATAGCAATCTGCCCTCCCAAGTCTCAGATTGCCGGTTTAACAGGGCGCCCAGCCCCGCGTGTTTTGTGCGCCGGCCGCAGCGGAGGCACTGGTTGCCTGGCCGCGCCAGCGGAGAGCGCTGCGCTTGAGTCCTGCGTGCCTTTTACACCTGGGCTTTTTCCCCCGCTCTGTGGGCTATAAGGATCCATCTGAAAATGCGGTGTTTGCTTACCCTCTGCGTCTTTACTGAGAGCTGCAGTGGTGAGTTGCTTCTACAGCGCCATCTTCCTCCCCTCCCTGAGATCTTTGTTAAAAGGAAGAAATGCTATCTTATTTGGGTTACCATACAATTCTTATTTTATAATTATTTCCATACTAGACAAAAGAAGATAATCTTCCTTATCACAATCAAAAGATTGCGTGATTTGTTCATTATCAAGTACACAAGTAAAGTTACCCTTAAATTGGATCTCTGAAATATCTTAAATATCTTAAAATGAAAAATAGTTTTCTTTATGTTAAAATAAATAAGCGATCTTTGTAGATGACAAGATTATTAAAATAAGTAACTAATAGGAAAGAAAATAGTATTTCTTGTCTCTAAGATAAGGTAATGAAGTGTCTATCTTCAAGAAGCTTTCATTTGATTTCAACTTCTGATGCAAAATGTTATCAGCTTGTGTTTTTATTGTGTTCTCATTGTTAGAAATAAACCGAAATTTAATCAATACATCTGCTTTCAAATTGTCATTACTTGGCCTGAAAAACAAAATCACCAGAATGAATGAGGCCATAGCCTGAGTAATTATGTCATACTTTATTATTTAGATATTAGTTACATCTTCAAGAAAATACAACATAAATATTTTGTACGTTTTATTGTCAAATATTTTTCCCCTTGTGTCACACAGGTATTAATACTTAAATTATTCCCCACTTGTAAAACTTGATCATATTTAGGGAGGGGAGAGCATTTGACAGTTCTAGAATTTTTTTTCTTAAAAAAGAAGTCAAAGCATTTGTTATGTCGACAAACTTTGTATATATATATATCATATACTATATATGTGAATATTATTCCTGTGATTCAAGAATTCATCATAGCTGTTTATTGTTTTTTAAAGTCAGTAAAATTGAGAGCAGTAGTTAATAATTGTAAGATTCTTCCATATGAAATGCAAAAGACTTCAAAAGGACAACCAGTAGAATATATTTCATCACTACTCAAGAAACTCTCTCACTACAGAAACTATACAGGAGGAATAACAAATGTAATAATATTAAACTATTCTTTGCTCTTGATATATGTAAGATCTTTAGACCTGTCTACAAAGCAAATAATTGAAGAATAACTAAATAATACAAAATTGTCTTTTATAATCATACAAATTAATTAACTGTGATTACCTAAAGTTGATAACATGACACTTGATGTAATGATGGTTTAAATTGGATCTTTGAAATATCTTATCTATCTGAGAAAAGAAAAAAATAAAACAAAATAGAGCTTTGTTAAACATGAATTTCACATGTCAATATATCACAAACATGCTTGCATAAAGCTTGCTGTGATGCAAATGACATTTGCTTCAATGTTTATTTACAGTTATTCCCCCAAACCTCATTTGGCCATAATCCCACCAGCATGAATATTATCTCTATGATTGGATGATGATATTTGAACAACTTGTCACATGGTCAATGAAGACTGATCTCCAGGGTTCACTTAACGAGGCATTTCAATCTCTAATATAAAATATACATTGAATGGGAGGCACAGAGATTTGAAAGTTTGATATATATGGACTCAGCACTCATTCATCACTCAATATCATCCCAGTTCAGTTATCATCCTTATGAAGGTGATTCAAAGATTAGTTTTTTAGGCTCTAACGAAACTTTTTGAGCAGATTTTGATGCTGTGGCAAAAGGGAGAAAGGAGGAGAATATATATTATTGAATACCTCTCTAGAACCATCATACCAACAAAAATGCAGGAAAGAATTACTTAGAATAAGATACGACTGTAAATGCCACTGTGTGTCACTTTAGACTTCCTACATGGGATAATTTATCTGTGGTATAAATACCTAGGTCAAATTATTTCTTAATAAAACCACAACTTATTACAAAATATGTGGTCTTACAAGCCTGTTTATAGACTCATGAATCTGGCTTGTCGGGGAAAAGACTGACTATATACTGAACCTTAAGTGAACCTGAGTCTGCATAGAGAGTTTCACAAACTGGAAGAGAAGAGCTGCTAAGCTGTGAAACTGGGTGTATCAAAGAAGTGCTTTTCACTCATCTGACTTGATTTATGAAATTTTCTTTGGTGAAATGCCATTTAATATCATTTTGAATAGACTGGTTAATTAATAAAGTTAATTAACACAAGTTAATTAATAAATCAACAGTTACTCAAAACAAATGACTATGTGGTTTTCTTCTAATTAACTATGAAGGGAAATTTGTTTTTGAAGATTATATTTTTATATACACATGCACATTTATGTGACAAAACTAACATATTGATTGTTGGCCTGTTTTTTTTTCTCCTTCAATGATAATTTTCTTAAGATGTATTTTTGAAAAGACATACCACTCCCCAGCCACGTAAAACTGTGAGTCAATTATCTTTCCCTTATAGTCTTTAATAATCCTTAATAATGTTTCCTTTACAAATTGCCCAGTCTCAGTTATGTCTTTATTAGCAACATGAGAATATACTAATATAATTGGTTACAGTTTCCAGAATTAGCAAATAAAAATACAGTTACACTTGAACTTCAGATAGACGATGAATGATTTTTAGTATAAGAACATTTCAAATACTGCATTAAGATATTTCCAGGAAGATCTGAAATTAAAATTTAAGTGGGCATTCTGCTTTTTTCTGGAAATTCTAATGTAGATACAAAAAGGAATACTCTCAACTCACCTTTTACCTCAATTTTCACAATAGTATAGTCAGGATAGGAATGAGGCCAGCAAAGCTTTAGCTTACCTCGTTACTGACTTTTCGTTTCAGGTCAGTCCTAAGTTTTGAGTGTTCTACTGAAAAGTCAGGATTATATTCAACACTGGGGATCTGGAAGGAGGCCTGGTAATAGTAAAACTTCTGGTCTGGAAGGGAAAACAGACAGGGATGGTTTCTGATTTGTAAATTTGAGTTTTATAATTATGAGAAGCAGAGGGGTTGAAAACAAAAAATGATACAGTTGGTGAACTCCGGAGAGTCAAAAATTCTATAGCTGTAGTCCATACTTCCCTCTCACTCTTTTTTAGGATCACACATTTTCTAAGTCACCTTGGTTGTCAGCTATGTTGTCACACAATTATTATCTGTTAGTGATAATTCATAAATGTAAGCTGTAAATTAAGTGACGGTAGAATGTAACATATTCCCATAAGTTGACCTCAAATTTAGAGTTTCCACTAAAATATTTTTTACTCTCAGCATATTATCTATATCACAAAATTACATAGGATATATTTATTGCACTGTTCGAGAAATAATGTTATACAAACCACATCTAAATCTAAAGTGTAGATATGATTTTTATACACAGATTACTTTTCTCAACTATATATAAATTTATTCAAACAGAAATTGCATTATAAAATATTAGGAAATTTTACAGTTTTAAAATAAGTGGGTCTTCAAATATTCAAAATAAAACAATGAATGGATACTTACCGTATGCCAAAAAATAAACAAGGAGACCAATGGTTACTGCCAGAATCAACACAACAGCTATGACAATAAGGGCAACCATCCATGGTTTCAGTGATCTCACTCTTCTACCCAGTGTCAATGGCCTTTTGAAAAAGAATTATATGTTAAAATGAATAGGATTTTAAGACTAAATATTCTGCTTTCTGTAGAATATTTTTCTGGAATTCATATTTAGCTCATATTGCATTTGGTAACACTTAAATATATTTTCCATGAAATTTTTTTAAATGCTATAAGAATATGATTGACATTTAACATTATATTTTCTTTTTTTAAAGTCAGCAGTATTTTACCATTCACTATCTTTTCATATAATTCCTGGTCTACTATCTGTTCTAATGTTTTTTTTCTTTGTAAAGGACCTAATAACATACATTTGATTCATGGGTTTCAAATCACAATGAACCTAAGAGAACAAGAGTATCTGGGTCACTCTTCTCATTCTAACATGAAGAGGCAGAGGTTCAGAGATTACCAAAATCTCAAAGTTGGTTATTAGAGGAGCCAGAAATCGGATTTGGGTTGTTGGGGTTCCTTTTACACCTCTGTACTTAAACCTACTACACCATTTATAGTTCATGCAACTCATAGTGCATATGAAGAACATCTATAATAAGGTTAACTGAAAAAAAATAGAAGAGAACTATAAGGAAAAAAATAATTAGGCAAACTAGAAGAGATCATTAATATGATGAACAAACAAATCAGTGGTGGTAGCTTAGGACTTTAGACCCAGGAACTCTGTGGTGTGATAAATATTTCATAGGGTTATAAGATTTTGAACCTGTAATTTTTATAGATGACATTGTTTATGTTAAGGCCAAATTTATTTGAATAAATTAAAAAGCAATTTTAAGAAAATATCAAGGCAATAATAGTGCCAGTATGCAAATATGGCAAAAGCATAAAAGTGATATGCAAATGTATAACATTTGGGAAACCCTTGTGCAACCAGGAATGCATGACAAAGCTCTCTCCTCATCCCAGTGCCAGAGGCCACAGTCAAAAGACAAAATCTGAACAGTTACAGAGTTGAGGCAGGCTAAGATAACACCAACATGAGTTGTTCAAAGAGATTTAATCCATAGGGAAACTGGACAAAAATATGGTTCTGAGAATTAAAGGTGCCAGTTCTTGTCCTGTCTGTTAAAATTACACATGGAAAGGAAAAGGAGGAAATTACCTTTCCTGAGAATGGTACCTGGTAGTAGTAAAGTGGATAGTGGGCCTCGGGTTATAACTGAAGATAACAGTTGAGTGTTCTCTTGGGCATCACTGAACTAAAAGGACTTAGGTTTCCCCTGATATTGTTGGGTCTGGGTAAAGGAGTATGTAGAGGTAATTTCTCCACCCCAGAATCATCAATCTGAGCTCTGTGAAGTATTCAAGTAGTACTAATTCTGAGCTCAGCTAGGATTCTAGAAGGATTTAACATTACTCTGCCCTGTTACTCCTTTGGTGGGTAGTAAAAGAAAAGCATTGCAATCTGGAAATATCTGAAGTGTCTCTAGAATCACTGAGTTGGAGCTGGAGCACAGACAAGAGCTGATGAACATATCCATCACCTTTACTAACAGAAAACCATGGAGAATCGTGAGCTCATTATCGACATTCACCGAGTTTCTTCTGTGTGCCAATGAAACACCTCTAGAGATTCAAAATGATTAAGCCATAGTCTTCTCTCTTAAAAGATGTGTAATCTAGAGACACATAAAGTAACTACTATGACACGAGTCTCAAAATGCTCTTAGAGAAGAGTGGATACTAATGGTTTTGCCTCAGAGAAGTTGTTCGTAGAACTAGGTTCTAAAGGCTGAGAAGGAATTGGCAAGGGTTATGTGTGCATCAGGCAAAGAACACCGTAAGCAAAGACAAGAACATGTGAGAACTAAGGACATACTTAAGACAACAGTATATTAATAGAATAGAGGTAAACCTAATGCATGCATTTATGCATTAGTTAACTCAGCAGATATTTTATTCAGGAGTACTATGTACAAAACGGGAATGTAAAAACTCTTCAACAGATCTTTCTTTTGAGGAATTTATAGTCTGATAAAGGAGGAACACAGTGTACACAAATTGCTGTCAGAGTTGCAGAAAATTTAAAAGAGAATTTCAAAGAAGTACTAATGATTCCTCTTTGGAGGAAATAATGGCTGAAAATAAGGATTTTTTTTAAGCTGAAAAAGGGGGAACACATCTTCTCACTATTTTACTGTCTGAGCCAGGTACAAAAAGCAATTAATAAAAGGGAGTTTCTTTTGCAACAGAATTCTCATCTTTAAAAATTTGTGGTTACCTGTTGAATTATTCTGCTTCTTACACCACAACCATTATTGTGACTGAATTAAAGTCTCATATGTCAAAGTGAGAAGTTGTTTCAGTTTATTTCTTTCCAGACATTCCCTGAAATATGTATTCCTCAATTTTTTTGTTTTCCCTTTATTTCTTTTGGTACTAACCTAATTTTAGCTTAAACATTGAAGAATTTCCATGGTTATTCTAGACTGGTGGGGAGCTTGCTTCATACAAGTACTTGGTAAACATTTTGTCTACGAAATGAAAGACTATATCATAGAGTAGACAGCTTAAACCATCTGCAAGGCAAACAACTATTTTTAGCAAAGAGTGTTACTATACATGCATTGTTTTTTTCCATGGAAGGAATGGAAATGAGATTAAGCATTTACCTGGAATCAAGATGCAATTAAAAATTTTGTACAAAGTTTGTACTTAATAATCACTAAAGGATAATTCTCTCTTCCTCTTTCTTTCTCGGTTTCTCCCTATCCCTAATCCTTCCAATCAAAGAATTCAGCTTTCGTAAGACTATCCCAGAGAGACTACCAAACAAGTTCACTACAGGAAAATCCAGCTTTGGAGAAACCTCTGACCCGCACTCCAAATAAAAACATAAGTGACTTCACGCTTGAGGAATACCTGAGGCAGGGTTATTTTTAAAGAAAAAAGGTTTATTTGGCTCACGGTTCTGCGGGCTATACAAGAGACATGGTGCTGGAATTGGCTGAGCTTCTGATGAGGGCTAAAGGCTGCTTCCACTCAGGAAAGAAGGCAAACTGGGGCCAGAATGTGCACAGAGCACACGACCAGAGAGGCGGAAGATGGGGTGCCAGGATTTAAAAAAAAAAAAAAAGCAATTAGCTCTTGTGGGAACTAATAAAGTGAAAACTCACTCATCTTAAGAAGGGCATGGCCAGGCGTGGTGGCTCACACCTGTAATCCCAGCACTTTGGGAGGGTGAGGTGGGCAGATCACGAGGTTAGGAGTTTGAGACTAGCCTGACCAAATATGGTGAAACCCTGTCTCTACTAAAAATACAAAAACTAGCTGGGCACGATGGCAGGCACCTGTAATCCCAGCTACTCAGGAGGCTGAGGCAGGAGAATCACTTGAAACCGGGAGGCAGAGGTTGCAGTGATCGGAGCTCACACCACTGCGCTCCTGCCTGGGCAACAGAGCAAGACAGTGTCTCAAAAAAATAAAAAAGAAAGAAAGAGGGGGGGGAAGAGAGAGAGAGAGAGAGAGAGAGAGAGAGAGAGAGAGAGAGAAAGAAAGAAAGAGAAAGAAAGAAAGAAAGAAAGAAAGAAAGAAAGAAAGAAAGAAAGAAAGAAAGAAAGAAAGAAAGAAAAGAAGGGCATTAATCTTTTCTTGAGGGATCTGCCCTAATGACCCAAACACCTCCCATGAGGCCCCACCTCCAACACTGGTGTTAAATTTCAGGATGAGGTTTGGAGGGTCAAATATCCAAACCCTAGCACCCATATTATGTGGCATCAGTGCAATGACTGAGTTAATGTATATAAGAATACTTCAAACAGTAGTTGAAACATGGTAAGGACTTAGGAGTTTTGGTTATTTTATTACTATTATTAACCAGGCCATATAAAAATAACATCTTGTTTTTCAAAAGCAGCTAGGAAAGGATACCGAGGAGTCTGTGAATAGATGGAGTGGAGTGAGCTAGTAGATGGCAAATGTGCTCTTCATGAAAGAAACAGAGGTGGTGCCCAGGACTTCAGAATCTGAGTGACAACGCAGAACACAACTCACTGACAGGGGAGCAGCTGAGTAGCCTGACAAATCCTGTTTTATCCCACGAGTGTTCCAGCAGGGAAGAGATTCTAAGCTTGGGGGAGGGGGAAGCCTGCAGGAGAAACCACAGTTTCAAAGTAGGCATTATATGGTGAGCACATTTTGAAATGTCCACAGGGAAGAATTACTGGACAAAGATAATAAATATGGGAAAGTTTAGAACAAGATGGGTGAGAATTAGAATTTTACTTCATTTCCTGGGTAAAACACAATAACTCTGGAATAAAGTTTTTGTCATGCAAAACCAGGAAGTGGTGGTATTATTATTCATAATCACAATGGCTTAGTAATAATGATGATGATCATTTTAATTGTTTCACCAGATACGAGACTGTCATAAAATGAGTAATATGGACAGAAATACCGAAAGTTGTGTAAAAGATTGCATGAGGTTTGTGCCTTCTTTTACATTTCACGTTCTGACAAGCTGTGTGTCTTGTTTCCATAATCCCACTTTATACAAATAAGAAAGACATAATGTTTTATAACTGGAAAGTTAATTAATATCATAGTTAAAATAATTAAAATAACTGATGTTTTAGTAGCTAAGAGTTCCATATCAAGAATGGTACCCTTCAAAGTTCTGTTCAGAAACGCCAATTTACGTGATGACTTTCCATGAGAAATTATTTCTTGAAGGAATTGAGACAAAACCTCACAAGAATCAGAAAGAATGCATAGGTCGTTGACCTGTGCTATTGAAAACAATTTGACTAGCCAGAGCAGTACTTTCCAACCATTTTTGCCAATGTTGATTCAGATTTGGAGGGGGTACATTTTTCTGCTTTCTTACTAATGTCTTCATTTAAGCATCATTCTTCCTTAGTCATCTCTCTTCCTACTGTTACTTGAAAACAAATTTTGACCTCCACAAGAAGCAGATCTTGTTTTGAATGTTGTAACGTGCACAAAGGCATTATTTACAAATCTTTTCTAATGATCATGTCTTACTGTCACTCTATCTGACCATTCAGAAATAGTTTTTCTGATAATTAACAACTTTTATACATCCCTTTACAGTTATAGAGGTCTTTAACATATCCTGTAACACTTGATCCACCCAACATCTATATAAAGTTCATCTGGTAAAAATAATTATGCCTATTTTTCAATTGAGGCAGCTGAGGCTAAAAAGATTTGTTCCCAAACATCAAAGTAGTGATTAGTTTTGCCCACCGGAATTTCCTGTCTTCTATTAATTAACATTTTCCTCTGTACAGTCATTATAGATTCTAACACAGATGTGGCACATGAGAAAAGTAGAAGCTTGAAAACAGAGAGAACATTTTGCTGAGGAGAAAATACTAAGAGATAATTTTATTATTTTCATCCAAGATCCAAGAATCTGAAAGAGCCCCAAACCTCATAAAAGTAGTGTGTAGCAGTGCAATTAGGAAAGTCTAGTACTATGGGGAATAGCCATGGAAAAGCTCCCCTTGTAGTGGAGGCACCCACAGACCACGAGGGAGAGATGCCTGAGTTACATGGCATATGTCTCAAGACAGTGAGGCTACCAAGTATCTGGGCTGTGACCCAATAGAGCAGAGACCAGGAAATAATTATTCCTCTTGGAGAGACCTAAAACTCTTTGGTGAAAAGAATCATTTGGTTACAAATAGGACACAATAAATCATTCTGTTAGATCGTTCTCAGGCACATGAGTAGGAATTCAAGGGATAAAAGGACCGTAAACCCCTAAAAAGTAAGTGGGCCATTTGTTCCATAGGTGCCTCTAGCACAAGGGTTCTGATCAAACCCTACATTAATATACTAAACTCTCTTTGCAATGGTGCCTCCACTGGGTCCATTAGCAATGAAAACCTTTTACTGTGTTGTAATTCTCACGGTATTTATCCTGGGTACTAATTCAGAGACAGAAACAGGTTCACAGAAGTCTTGGGTCTGGCCTAATGACACATTGCTAACAACTAGAGAAGTCTTGATTCAGAATCAGGTGTTCTGACCCCACACCCAGTGTGTTCTTCCATGTTATCTGCTCAAAACTGCTATTTATTTCCTAATGGGAGCATTTCAGTAATCACGATTGTAGTTTATTAGTTTATCATCACATAGCGAAACTGAATTACAAGAATCGTAGTGGATTCACGAATTCAGGCAGCTACTCTCAAAGTAATATTTAATTTTAATAATTATAAAAACAACAAGACTTAAAAATCAAGTCATTCACAGAATTTTTCTGTGCTATATTTTTATGCCTGCTGAAACATCTATCTATCTATCTATCTATCTATCTATATATATATATATATATATATATATATGTATCTTCTATAACAAATTTCTAAAATGAGTATTTGTTTTAAGACGAAAACTTTATAATTTGCATTTTTCTTGAGGATGCCAACCTCGTACAAAACAAAATAAACAAAACACCTGTTACATTAATGAAGCTGGGCTCCTGCGTTGTTAGCCTGATAACCTACACTAAGCTAAGTGTAGGACTTGGAGTAAAAAAGGAAATAGAGAAGCAAGTGTCAGAGTCTTCAATAAAAGGAAAGCATAACTTTGAGGCCCATCTAAAATTGCCCCCCTCCACTTCTCTACTTATGAAAAACATACTTTTAAGACTGCACCAAGTGCTATATTTAAAGTGCTCATTTTCTGTCCTATTTAGAATTAATTTCTCTTTCCTCTTTGTCCATTTATTTATTTTTAAATTGATAGTAACATTGCATGTTTTTTATTGTTTACAACATGATGCTCTCTCTTGCATATATAGCCAGTAGTGGAATTGATGGATCATATGGAAGTTCTATTTTTAATTTTTTTTTTTTTTAGAAATCTTCATACTATTTTCCATAATGGCTGTAGATATTTACGTTCTCACCATGTGTATCAGTTACCGTTTGGTCAATTCACTTAAAAAAAAAGTCTTTTGACCTATTGGTTTTTTTAGGAATGGCTGAAAAACCAGAGAAAATTAGAAAAGATAAAAGGAAGTGTGATACAATAACAAAGGATAAAGAGTGATATGATAAAAATGTAGAATATCGACTGAATTAAGCAATAGGGAATCATTAGTGATCATGATAGGAAAAGAAACAGAGTAATGGGGTCATAAAATCACATGTATATGGGTTGGAGAAAATATTGGAAGTGAGTGAATGGAAAAAGTGAGTATTAATTTTTTTCATGAGTTTATGGGTGGGAAGAGAGAGACAAGTCATCAAGGTACATGGAGTTGATGGAGAATTTTTATTTTCTGGTGGATGGGACAGTGTTAAGTACACCTAAAATGGTATAAACTAACCATTTTATTATTGCCTGATGTTGGAAGACGGACTGGACTCGTGTAATATTTGAATAATCGTGAATTCTAAAATATTAGGTTCACCCAAATGAAATTACCTTTCGCACAGGCCAAAAGTTGTCATACCCTGACATTTTCATATGGTTCAATATAACAGACTGGAAACTTGGACATAGTGTAGGCTTTCTCTTGATGACATGAATGGATGCAGGTAGGTCTGTTGGCTCAGTATCAGGAAGCTGAAGGAAATGTCATCTAATTCATAAATCACATTATCTCTTTGAAGTAGTAGAAATATGAGATGTCAGGTGATGAGAACTGGAAATTTGAGGAAATTGAATAAACTAGAATAGTCATTATGGAAAACAGATTCGAAGAATGTAGCAGGAATGGTGGGCAGAATTGAGGACTTAGATGAAGAGGCATGTCCTCAACATTTGTATAGCATTCCTCAGTGGTCTGGGCGGAGGTTAGCCTTTTTTTCAGATAGTTATATCTTCCCTATATTTCAGCCAGTATGAACAATAAAAGAGATACAGGGAAAAAGAATTTAGTGGAGTTCAAGACATAGTTAAATTTCTTATTTAAATCATTAACCTAAGGATCACAAGAAAAGCAAAGGGGTGTGTGTGTGTATGCATGCACGTGTCCACTCATGCATGTGCAGTTAGAGTGGCCACTGATGAAGAGGAAGAATTCAAAGATTAGAAGAGTAAATTATTAAAATAAATAAATAAATAAAAATCTTCATGGATTGTAACTAAGATTGATACAAAGGAAGGTTAGAATAGTGATAAATTCCAGAGTTATGATTCAGATAGAGTAATTCCAAATCATCACAAAGTCCAGGGTATGCACAGAAGAGTATTATTGGAAGAGAAAATTATAGAGATATGAAGCTCAAGGAAATGAATGACTAGGATGTTGAAGGTCAACCACAAAAGCATTGATGCTACCTAGAGTAAGTGGAAAAGGAAATAGAGAAGCAAATGTCAGAGTCTTCAACAAATGGAAAGCATAACTTTAGGGTCCATAGGACAGTAATGAGGAAAGAAAGAGGGTGGCTATCAGAATTGCATGAACCTCAACAAAACAAGGCAGTTTTACAAGAGAGTGAAGAGTAATGATCCAAGATAATATGGAGGAGAAAGACTAAGTCTTCAATTCTGAGGAACCTTGAAGTATGGGAGAATGAGAAACCCTTATTCTAATTATCCAGGAGTATAGAGAATAGTCAGTGAAAAAAGAAATTTAGGATATATTTTGTTAGCTAGGGAATGGCATTTCAAGAATGGTCTTTGTGCCAAAAAATTGATCTTAAGGGATCAGTTTTCAATGTGCACAGAAGTTAGCCAGCAGTTAGGCATGATAGTGACCATTATTACAGATAATAATGTTTGCAGAACATTCATAAGTAAAATATTGACTTCTATGTGTGTCAGTTTTACCAGGATGCAAAAATTTAAAAATAGTATGTTTAAATATCATAAGATTTTCCTGTAAAAATACTTAACATTAGATTAATACAGATAGATTTCTGTTTTGTTAGGCCTTTTTAAAAGTATGTATGAAGAAAAAAGAAAAGCTAAATGTATGTATGTGTGTGTGTGTATATATATATGTATATGTTATGATAAAACTTTCATTGCATTTTAAAACTTGGAATTGTGCTGCTTCAGAGTTATGAATTATTCTTATTCAGTTTTGGAACAATCTCTCTCTCTCTCTCTCTCTCTCTCTCTCACTCTCTCTCTCTCTCTCTCTCTCTCTCTCTCTCTCTCTCTCTGGCATATAGTCCTAGTTCTACTAACAGTGCTAAATTTCCAGAGCTCAAAACACTATCACAGAAGATGAAGGTAGTCTCTCATTTAAATGACAAATTTGGTCACTAAATTACAATCAATAGACTCCGTTTTCCACATTTATATGTTTTCTTTTTTTAAAATTGCATTTTAGGTTTTGGGGTACATGTGAAGAACATGCAAGATAGTTGCATAGGTACACATGTGGCAGTGTGATTTGCTGCCTTCCTCCCTTTCACCCACATCTGGCATTTCTCCCCATGCTATCTCTCCCTAACTCCCCACCCCCTGCTGTCCCTCCCCTATTCCCCCCAACAGACCCCAGTGTGTAGTGCTCCCCTCCCTGTGTCCATGTGTTCTCATTGTTCAACACCAACCTATGA
>JAPYYA010002707.1:0-13678 GCA_028533165.1 Leontopithecus rosalia
TTTCTTATACTTTTTTTCTGTTATCTATTTAAGTGTAAAACAAGTTGATTTTCTCTAACGGTGAAAAACCCCACAGAATAAACTTACCTAAAAGGAAGCGTCGAGATTGGTTGAAAGACTTTGAGAAAGAAACGGGTCCACCGGAGCATGACCTGGATGCAGCCAGTGAGGCTTCCTCTGAACCAGACTATAACTATGAATTTGCACAGATGGAAGTTATCATGAAAACTCTGAATAGTAATGGTAAGACCCACACTCTAGTGTCTTGGGTATTTCCTCATCTCACACCATTTAGTGAGGGATAAGCATGCATAAAGTGTCATTCCGCTCCACATTTAAACACGTAAAACTGCTCATTTCTTTAAAAGGCCATCAGTGAACGACTAATGACAAGATTTGGAGATGTTCTTCTCCCTCAGTTACAACCAGGATATGGACTGTCCCATTTTTGAGACCTCTTCTTCCCAAGCCAATTGTGGTAACGTTTCCACAGGCCTAGAGTACTGAATGATTTTGACAGAATTCCTTACCAAATTTCTCATTATGGAACTTGTCATATCTGAATCCTTGAGAATGTGAAAATTTCCAAGAGAATATAAATTCAGGAATTTCAAATAGAATCTAATGGAAAGATGAAAGTCATAGCATTTTAGTATAAACTCAATTGGAAATTTTACCCCAAAGATACTTATTTAATAAGCGCAGATCACTTTTACAAACATGATAGTGAAAATAAATTCAGGAATTTCAAGTAGAATCTAATGGAAAGATGAAAGTCATAGCATTTTAGTGTAAACTCAGTTGGAGATTTTACCCCAAAGGTACTTATTTAATAAGCCCAAATCACTTTTACAAAAATAATAATGAAAATGAAATGCTTTATAGCCTCTTTATTTGACTTATACTCCAAGTTTCACATCTAAAAGTCCATGTTCCTTCACATTTTCTTTCTTATTCTGTGTCTATACACACCTGCCTGCATTAAATAAAATACATGCCAAATTCTTTCCTTTTTTGCTGTTTTATAAATCTGCCTTTTCTTTTCCCATCTCCCTGTCTTGATGACTGAGACTTAGAAGCCAGACAGCAGTGTTCTCCTGTTACCAGGCCCAAGATGATATTTCTGGGACTAGAAGGATTTTATGAGGATAAAACTGAGGCTGCGTTTAGGGGCACCTGGGGAGATAGTTTGTAGGCTCAGTCCAACCTCCCCTTCCCATTCATCTGATCTTGCGGCACCTGAGGTTTCCCATCTTAAACCAGGTGGACCTCCAGGGCCTGGAGGACCCTAAGACAGGCAGCCTCTACCCAGCAGGGGCTTGAAAAGCATTTTGTTTTTCACAGTTGAGCCTCTTCCCTTAAATATTGGCTTTCTCACTTTACTTTTTGAATAAGCCTATCTAGGAAGAATTTGAGCATAGAGAATTTTGGCATATGTGCTGCCAAGGCGAGCACATGGTGAGATGATTATCAGTCAGATCTCTGGCACATCAGATTGGAGATTCTGTTGCAGGAATAAAGCGTTTGGTCTTTTCATTGATTTCTGTTTATGAAGTTTTTGACTCAGGGAGCCTCTTTTTTTATTTATCAAAATGAAATATAGGACCAGGCACCGTGACTCGAGCCTGTAATCTCAGCACTTTGGGAGGCCAAGGCAGGTGAATCACCTCAGGTCAGGAATTCAAGACCAGTCTGACCAACATGGCAAAACCCTGTCTCTACTACAGATACAAAAATTAGCTGGGTGTGGTGGCACATGCCTGTAATCCCAGCACTTTGGGAGGCCAAGACAGGCAAATCGCTTGAGGCCAAGACTTGAAGACCAGCCTGGGCAACACAGTGAAACCATCTCTGCTAAAAATACAGAAATTGCCCAGGCATGGTGGTGTGCCACCTGTAATCCCAGCACTTTGGGAGGCTTAGATGGGCAGATTACTTGAGACCAGGAATTTGAGACCACCCTGGCTAACATGGCGAAACCCCATCTCTACTAAAAATACAAAAATTACCCAGGTGGCACATGCCTGTAATCCTTCCTACTTGGGAGGCTGAAGCACGAGAATCACTTGAACCTGAGAGGTAGAGGTTGCAGTGAGCTGAGATCATGCCACTGCACTACAGCCTCGGCAACAGAGCCAGAGTCTGTCTCAAAAAAGAAAGGAGCGGGGAGGGGGAGGGAAAAGGAGAGGGAGAGGAAGGAGAGAGAGAGAAGAACAAGAGGAGGAGGAGAAGGAGGAAGGAAGGAAGGAAGGAGAAAAAGAAAAACAGAAAGAAAGAAAAGACAGAAGGAAGAAAAGGCCAGACTATGAAAAACAAGTGTGATGTATTTATATGAAGAGTATAGAGGCCAGGTGCAGTAGCTCATGCCTGTAATCCCAGCACTTTTGGAGGCTGAGGTGGGTGGATCACCTTAGGTCAGGAGTTCAAGACCACCCTGGCCAACATGGTGAAACCCCATCTCTACTAAAAATACAAAAGAAAATTAGCCGGGCATGGTGGCAAGTGCTTGTAATTCCAGCTACTTGGGAGGCTAAGGCAGGAGAATCACTTGAACCAAGGAGGTGGATATTGCAGTGAGCCGACATCACGCCATTGCACTCCAGCCTGGGCAAAGAGCAAAACTCTGCTCAAATATATATATATATATATATATAGAACCACAAAGAAAAAATGGGGAAAAAACAACTTTATGAGAAAAGTTTGTCTATTTCTGCCTTTAAACAGTAAGAGTAAGGTGTTAAGATTAGCAGGGTGTTAATTTTAGCCCTGCAGTACAGGGTGGACCATAGCTAGAAATCAAGCTTCACTCCACTCTCCCACTTCCCCACCAGTTGGGAGGAATCCCAGACATTCCAAAGTGATGTTCAGACATCAGGATCACATTAATGGGTCATTTAACAACCTGCCTGAGCAACAAGTCTTCTGTGACTGATCTTTTGGAAGCCTGAGTGGATACATGGTGTGCAGGAGGATGTAGACTCCAAACTCCAGGTGGAGGAACTCCTGTTGGAGAGAGCTCATTGCTTCAGCTGATGTCACAGATCTAGATGTCTCTAGTCCCTAACTCTGCAGAGTTTACAGGTGGTATCAGTTTAGTCATGTATCCATCCCAGACCATAGGTTTCTTATTTTAATCAATTACTATCTTCTTATATATAAATTAACTCCTTGAATAACCAACGAGTATTTAGTAAGCATTTGTTAATTCCTTTTATCCTCTCAGCCAAACCAATAGTCATCAGGGACCTGAAGCACGGTGTTAACATGAGTTACTCTTTGTATCCCAGATCAGGCCTTGCTCTCCAGTGTTGATTTTATCCATATAGAAGTCATGTTTATGGCTAGGCGCAGTGGCTCATGCCTATAATGCCAGCGCTTTGGGAGACAGAGGTGGACGGATCACTTGAGGTCAGGAGTTCAAGACCAGTTGGGGATCAGAGGCGAAACAAAAACCCAGCGCCGACGCCTCCACCAGAGCTGTGTGTGGTGAGGGCAGATCTAGGCATTCCAGGAATGAGGCTTACAAGACTTACAAGACAACATGGTGAAACCCAGTCTCTCTTAAAAATACAAAAATTTAGCTGGGCATGGTGATGCATGTCTGTAGTCCCAGCTATTTGGGAGGCTAAGACAGGAGCATTGCCTGAACCTGGGAGGTGGAGGCCGCAGTGAGCTGAGACCGCTTCATTGAACTTCACCCTGGGTGACAGAGCAAGACTTCGTCTTAAAAAAAAAAAGTTGTTTCCCCACACCCGACCCTTTACCCAGTTCCGGTGGAGCTTCCCTCTGGAACATATAGTCTTCTGATGCAAGAGCTGACATGCTGGTGGCTGGACAGTGTTCACTGCGATTCCTCTCTACTGCTAGGTGGCTTCCCGATAATAAGTCTGTCTGCCTGGTGGTCATCCCCTTGGTGGTCTTATTTGAAGATCCTCTTCCCTCTCCTGTGGTTTCAGACGAAGCTCCTCCACAAACACTGGGATAAAGGTTTTTAACCGATTGGCATTGGCATGAGGGAGCTTGGCTGGTTTTTAGCATTGCTGCTGATTGATGCTTATGCTCCATGCTTTGGTAAAAATCTAACTAACATGATTGGGAAGAAGCTGGAGTTTTCTGACTGATGAAGGTGCTCTGTATTCTTCACTGAGGAATGTTCCTTTTCAATTATGAACATCCCCCCACCAACACACACACACACACACACACACACACACACACACACACACACACACACACACACACACACACACACCATGTCCCAATTCCATTTGCCTCCCAGATTTTGGTTAAAATCTAACAGCAGCTGTTCTTCTCTATGCTTACAACAGCACTGAAAAGTATTATGGTATTATTACTGCTGTTATTGATGGCTTCATTGCTGCTGACAGCAGAGCAATTCAGGTCAGTGGTATTTCCAGGCATACATTCACCTACATTATCCCTATCTAATAGGTTAGAATAATGTATTTTTGAGTTTCTAGAGTAAATTCATTTCATTTAAATTAAAGCCCAATTCATTTAAATTAAAAGCAAAAAGAAACCTGGTATCTGTGGACAATAATGCCTTCTTCCCAAAGGTTAGAATAGGACTCAAACAAAATAGGAATCATCTCTTTTTTCAATGTCAATGGCAGCTCTAAAGAAAGAGCAACTTTGCCAAGTGTGATGTCACTCTCCTGTAATCCCAGCACTTTGGAAGGCCGAAGTGGGAGGATTGCTTGAGGCCAGGAGTTCCAGACCAGCCTGGGTAACATAGTGAGACTTCATCTCTACAAAAAATTGGGAGAAAGAGTTCTTTTTTTCCTCCAAAGACCTATTTCCCTTCAAGTTAGTATTTTAGACATTTTGGTGTGAATTAATTCTCTTTCTCATATAATTACCCCCCTACCAGCGCCATTTTCTCTTTTCCATTCTTGCAATGTTGGGTCAGTTTAAGCTCATTGCATAGTTATCTACTAAGTAAAGAAAAAACTCATGAGAACAAGAAAATGCTATGCCCAAAGTAAATGTGGTCCTTTCTTTCTTTCTAAAATTCTTAACCTCTTTGAGATCTTGGCTTTGGCTACCTGGCTCACTCAATTTTAAAACAGTTCATTCAAGAGAAGGAAAGTGATGGGAAAAATAAACCTGTGGGCAATCTCTTGATATTTGGTTGGTATTTTGAGAAAGGGCTGAATAGTCTTTGGATTCTGTCCTTGGCCACATCATAGAGTCAGATCGACTTGCTGATTCGGATGGTCTATTTTAAAATATGGTCTCTATAGGAGTTAAGACTTGAAACCGATTAATTAATTTAAAAAGACAATGCCATCAAAGATGTCTGTGAGAAAGGTGTTTCCAGACTAATGTTGGGGAACTAATTGGGAAACAAAAAAACTAATGTTTTGCTAAACAAAAACCCAGCCGCTAAGCCTCCACCAGAGCTGTGTGTGGTGAGGGCAGATCTGGGCGTTCCAGGAATGGGGCTTACAGGACTCTACTCTGGGAGTCTCAGAGGAAGGATGCATTGAGATGCTCTCTCTTCTGTATCTGCACTTCGATTTGTGGCCACTCATCCTGCCTGGTGAGTAGTGGTAGTGCTGTGTCATGACAGCGACTGGTGTGGTTTTAAACAGCCTCACTCACGTGGCCTGTGTCAGCAAGGAACCTTGGGGTAAGATCCCCTCTGTCTCAGTCATTTGGGGTCATGTGTGTTTCTGCCCTACTGACTAACAATGGAAATGTGGATTATATATTCTATTCAGTATCTCGTAGCAAAAACCCTATAATCCATTTTTATAAAATGGTGTGTTTTCCAATTTCTCTGGAAAAGATTTATAAACACTAAGTTAGAACAGTTGGGCTCTAAATATAAATTTATGGCAAGTACCGTAGCACCCTGCCCTTTCTTTTTTAAACCCAGAGTCTATATACTGTTTGAGAAATATGTGTATGTATTTTTTAATTCTGAAAGAACTTTACTTCTCTAGAGCTTACATTTAAAATGTCTTCAGATGCCCTCAAAAAATTTTACCGTATTTCTCATATTTTTTTTTTTAGAAGTTATAGGACTTTGTCAGCAGTTCTGATGCTTAGGAATACATACATTGTTACTCTATAAATAATGTTTTACCCACCCAGGATCTACCTTTGCATAAGATTTTTTGTTTGTTTTTTGGTTTGGGTTTTTTCCCCCCAGTTTACTTTTTTTTAATTAATTAATTATTATTTTTTTTTTGAAATGGAGTCTAACTCTGTCACCTGGGCTGGAGTGCAGTGGCACGATCTCAGCTCACTGCAGCCTCTGCCTCCAGGTTCAAGTGATTCTCCTGCCTCACCCACCCAAGTAGCTGGGACTACAGGTATGCGCCACCATACACAGCTAATTTTTGTATTTTTAATAGAGACAGATTTCACCATGTTGGCCAAGCTGTTCTTGATCTCCTTACCACAAGTGATTGCCTGCCTCAGCCTCCCAAAGTGTGAGTCAGCCACCACACTCAGCCCCCAGTTTATTCTCCATCAGCTTTTTAAATGACATATTTTAGGGACTCTTATATCAGGACTCTATGAAGAATTTTTTCTTTGAAAAATGTTTTCTTTCCAGCTTTTTTCTTTGAAAAAAATGCTGAATTTTATAATTTTATATCAACAAAACAGTATCATTTTTAGAAGTATCACTCTTTACAGAATACTAAATGTAGGCAAAACATTGGGGGTAAAAATACCACATCAGTTTATTACCAAGTGAATGTCCTACCCCAGCCAATTGGTTAATTAGTTATCTGAGTTCAAAACCTGACCCTGTCACTTTGTAGCTAGTGAGGTAGATCAGCTATTTCACCTTTCTGAGCCCCATTATCTCCTTATTTTTAAAATCTGGATGATATCCACACTTAGGCTTGTTGCAAAGCTTTCATGAGGTGATGCATGCAAAGCAGGTGGAACCTCTACCTGAGATGTAGCCAGGAGCTAGTAGAGTTATTGTTGCCGTTGTGGTTGTTATTTTTATTAAAACAACTCACCTGTACTGAGCTTTTCTTGCAATTTAAAAAAAAAATTATTTCTCTTCGTTTTGAATTATTTTTGGAAGCTAACATGTTATCTTTTTCTCTTAATACTAATATAGAAAATTAGTACAATTTACATGTGTCTTTTACAAGTTGATAGGGTATCTTGGAAAAGTCAGTCAATAGCTATCATCAGATAATATAAAAATTCCTCCTGAGTCACTAATTTTCAGCTTCTTTTCTGGAAATTAAACTGAGTGCCAGTGCGTGGGAACAGCATAAATGGCACTGAATAGCAGGCAAATGTGTGAATGTACAAGGAGGAAATCATGTCCCAGGCTGGTCTGAGAATGCATCTCTCCGGGTTGTACTGGGAAATATTGACTGTGATGATGATTTTCTTGTTCTACCAGGAGATTGTCTAACATTCTGCTTCCCTACACTGTCCTCACTTAGTCATGTCAGTAACTTTCTCCTTTTGTACCTGTGGCTAGAGCCTTGATCTTCCCACAGTATCAAGCTCATTGGTCATTACCAAGTTAATGTCCTGCCCAGACCATTCGCATTTTAAAGTCTAGTCTTGCCTACACCACAACCATCAGGGCGGCTCACTGGAACAAGATCTGTTAGTACGTCTATACCTTTTCACCCATGTGCATTGTGGTGAGCGCTGTATCTGTACACGTGAGATGTTAGAGATTTTTATTATTTTTTCAAGTAAATTGTCCTTTTAGATATTAGTCTGAGAAATAGCCAGACCATATCCCTAACCAATATTTTCAAACACATACTGTGATCTCTAAGTTTCCTCCCACCTTAGAGAAATTCAAGACTAATAAGATTTGTAATGAAAGTCATAAATCTTTGTCATATACCAAAACCGATATTAAATGGACATAGAAATGAATGACCATAAAGAAAGATGAAATCTTACGTGCTTCGGTGTTCAGAGTTGTCCTAGATTTCTTGAAGTTTTTCTTCCCAGTGGACAGGATCACATTTCCCTCTCTTCCCCCATCTGCTGGTAATAGATTATTTATCTAAACATTAGGATGAGCTCATCAAATTGAAGAAAGTAACAGAGAGAATGTGGAGAACCTATACATATATAGCATTTATCTGCAGTGTCAATAACAAGGAATTTGAGAGGATTTCACTGATCAGGCCTCTCACAGAAAGCATACTGACTGGCTAGATTCTGGAGCAGAAAAGGGTTCTTGCTAGAGGAAGTCCCCGCAAGCTGTAGTGCCTGGTATGAATGCTTGTCTTAGCTGCCGCTAAGACACCTTGCCTTGTCTCTTGGCTCACTAGACCCAGTTCAAAATGTGGTTCAGGTCCTGGAGAAACAATACCTAGAAGAAAAGAGAAGTGCCCTAGAGGAGCAGCGGCTCATGTATGAGCGGGAACTGGAGCAACTCCGCCAGCAGCTCTCCCCCGAGAGGCAGACGCAGAGCAGCGGCCCCGACCGCCTGGCCTACAGCAGCCAGACAGCACAGCAGAAGGTGACCCAGTGGGCAGAGGAGAGGTAAGAACTGCAACTTGGGCAGCCCAGAATCAAGGCCCCAAGGCCGTGGGGCTTTGAGGGAGGAGGTTGTGAGATGTGTCAGGGACCAACCTAGCAGAGAACTCTTATTCCCACATCTGACTTACTGGCAGTTAGCTTTTTCTTTCACCAGTACTGTCTACCCTAAGTATGTTTACTATGATGTTAGCTGTTAAGGGTCCCTCCTACCCCCACAACCCTTTAGCCTTCAGTAAAAATGATGCCAAGTTGCAAGGCTTAGACAAGCAGGTATGGAAGTTTAGAAAGTTTGAACAATTTCTGTAACACAAAAGCATCTTTTCTTATTTTGTGTTTCTCATACTTTTGAATCTATTTAAATACAACTTCAGTGCTGATTAGTCTACTCAATGTGAATGTTTAAGATTTATGGCTGGGTACAGTGGCTCACACCTGTAATCCTAGCATTTTGGGAGGCTGAAGCGGGAGGATCACTTCAGCCCAGGAGTCTGAAACCACCCTAGGCAACATAGACCTTGTCTCTACAAAAGATAAAAATGACCCAGACACAGGGGTGCATGTCTATAAGGTCACTGGGAAGATCACTTGAGCCCAGGAGTTTAAGACCAGCCTGGGCAACATAGTGAGACCTTGTCTCTACAAAAAAATAAAAAATTATCCAGGCATGATGACACATGCCTGTAATCCCAGCTACTTCGGAGGCTAAGGTGGGAAGGTCACTTGAGCCCCAGAGATAAAGGCTTCAGTGAGCTGTGATCATGCCACTGCGATCCAGCCTGGGTGACAGAGAAAGAACCTGACCCAGGCTGGGCGTGGTGGCTCACACCTGTAATACCAGCACTTTGGGAGGCTGAGGCGGATGGATTGCCTCAGGGCAGGAGTTCAAGACCAGCCTGGCCAACATGGTGAAACCCCATCTCTACTGAAAATAGAGAAAAAAAAATCAGTCAGGCGTGGTGGCAGGCACCTGTAATCCTAGCTACTCAGGAGGCCAAGGCAGGAGAATTGCTTGAACCCGGGAGGCAGAGGTTGCAGTGAACTGAGATCACGCCATCACACTCCAGCCTAGGCAACAAGAGCGAGACTTACTCATTTGAAAAAAAAAAAAAAAAAAAAGATTTATGACTTTAAAATATTTATATCAGAACTCTCAAAGGAGGGAGTGGTGGAGGAAATGGTAATTGTAATAATCTCTACCACCACAATAAGGACAACAGGTTGTTTATTGCAGACTTCTTTTGTGTTCTTACCATAGTCCAGGCATTTTATTTAACATCCCAGCAGCACTACACCAAAGGAACTATTATCTCTGTCTCATAGGTCAGGCAATCAGTTTAAATATCCTGCTTTAATCAACCATCTAGTAAGTGAAGAAGCCAGAGTTTGAACCCAGGTCTCTCTACAGTCCCCTAATAACACCTGTGTTATGATAATAATTAACAGTAGTAGAAAAAGCAGCACCTACCGTCTGTAGATCATTTATACCATGTCCCAGGTGCTAATTGCTGTTCCTGTATTCCTCTAATCCTCACAACTGCTACCACCTTTACACATAAGGAAACTGAGGCCAAGAGGTTAAATGATTTGCCCAGATGGTCAGTTAGCTGGTAAGTTAGGTGATGGCATCAGAGTAATGGCAGTCTGACTTAGAGCTCTTCCTGTACTCACACACACACTGCGTCTCTCACTAGCAGTGAGATGCAGAATACAGGCCACACCTGGGGGAGGTGACTCCCAAGAGGAGAAAAGGGAACCCTGCCCTGCAGGGAAAGGCTCCCAGCAGTCATGCACTTGTTAATGTTAAATAGAGAAGAGAGTCAGTTACATTTTCCCCTGGAGTTACCTATTCACCTGTCTGAATACTGAAATAGGAAGATTTATCATACTTATGTACCTTTTTTTTTTTTTGAGGTGGTGTTTCACTCTTGTCACCCAGGCTGGAGTGCAATGGTGTGATCTCCGCTCATTGCAACCTCCGCTTCCCAGGTTCAACCAATTCTCCCACCGCGTCCTCCCTAGTAGCTTGGATTGCAGATGCCCACCACCACACCTGGCTAATTTATATATTTTTAGTAGAGATGGCTTTTCACCATGTTGGCCAGGCTTGTCTCGAACCCTTGACCTCAGGTGATCCACCTACCTCAGCCTTACAAAGTGCTGGGATTATAGTCATAAAGGTCTTATGTTACTCTTTATGCTTTATTGTGCATGAAAGAAACAGACAAAGGCTATCAGATGGTCCTTTTTCTGAAAAACACATTTCCTATGAGCTGGTGGCTTTATGTTAAGCAACAGCTAGCTGTTGAGGGTAACTGGCATAATTGTACCCATTGATATCCTTTCTATTTACTATAGAATATAAAAGCAAGAGTATCTTCAAAAGAAGATACATGTGGCCAACAAAGCATATTAAAAGGTGTTCAGTATCACTAATCATTAGGGAAATCCAAATCAAAACCATGATGAGATACCGTCTCACACCAATCAGAATGGCTATTTTTAAGAAGTCAAAAAATAACAGATTCTGGCAAAGTTGCAAAGAAAAGGGAACCCTTATACCCTGTTGGTGAGAGTGTAATTAATTCAACCATTGTGGAAAGCAATGTGGTAGTTTTTCGAAGAGCTAAAAACAGAACTATCATTTTACCCAGCAATCTCACTAATGGGTAATATATACCCAAAGAAACATAAATTGCTCTGCAATAAAGACACATGCATGTGTATGTTCACTGCAGCCCTGTTCACAATAGGAAAGACATGGAATCAACCTAAATGTCCAATGGTAGACTGGATAAGGAAAGCATGATACATGTGCACCAGGGAATACTATGAGGCCATAAAAAAGAATAAGGTCATGTCCTTTGCAGGAACATAGATGGAACTGGAGGCCATTATTCTTAGAAAACTAATGCAGGAAGAGAAAACCAGATACCACATGTTCTCACTAATAAGTGAGAGCTAAATCATGAGAACTCATAGGCAGAAAGAGGGGAACAGGAGATACTGGGACCTGTGGGAGGAGAAAGGAGAGGCTTTGAAAAAAACAAACAAAAAAACCTGTCAGTAATATGCTTACTACCCAGGTAATGAAATAATCTATACATCAAACCCCCAAGTCATGAGTTTACTTATATAACAAACCTGCACATGTACCTCTGAACCTAAAATGAAAGTCAAAATATTTAATTTTTTTTTAAAGTATCTGGTAAAGAAGGTGGTTTGCTTTTAATCTTAGTGTTTTTCAGTTAAATAGTTTAAAAATGGTTTTTTTTTCATTTCCCTTAATTCCAGATTGATTTTCTTTGGGGCTTAAATTATTTAAAAATAAAACACATATAGAAGCCAGGTATGGTGGCACATGCCTATAGTCTTGGCTACTCCAGAGGCTGAGACAGGAGGATCACTTGAACCCAGGAGTTTCAAGCTATAGTGCACTGTAAGCATGCCTCTGAATAGCCGCTGCACTCCAGCCTGGGCAGCATAGGGAGACCCTATCTCCAAGAAAGAGAGAAAAAGAGAGATAGAAGAAAAGAAAGAGAAAGGGAGGGAAAGAAGGAAGGAAGGAAAAAAAAAAGACAAGGAGATATTTTGGGATTGTCATTCAAAGACATAAGAATAGTTGCCTTATTGATTTTTGTCAGGTTTCACTGGATAAAATTAAGATGTCATTAATTGTATGTCGTTATATAAGAAGCTAGAACTCTTACCTAAGTACATGTTGACAGGTTGTGAAATCATGAAGGACTCTTACCTACATGAATGTTGATGGGTTGAGAATCAAGTGTACTGAAACACTGGTAACAATCACAAAGCTACAGATATCATTTATTCTCTTTGTACACTTAGAATGTAGTATGAAACAAGATATAAACTTGTGAAAACTTAAGTCATAGTAGTAAAGAACAGTTTTATTCAACAATAGGAAATGTTACAATTATATATTAATAGTTATTTGTGTGCATTCTATCTCCTCTCCTGGAAAATAACTTTCAGAGGACAGGGAGTCCATTTCATTTATTGAAGTATTGCTATTGCCTAGAATGATGTGGTCACCAGGTAGGTATCTAGTAAATATCGTATGCATTGATTGTGTCAATGTGTTGAGTGACAAGCAAGCATGTAATCACCAGGCGGGCAGACTGCACAGTAAGCTTGTTGGTTGTTCAGTGGAAGATGAGACCTCAGTGAAGCTGAGTCTTCTACAGAGATTTTCAGGAAGATGGAAGGATTTCAAGTACATTTGAGAGGCAGAGTTTGACCAGCAGAGAAAAAGTAGAAGGACATTTTGGATGGGTGGATTGACTTGAACAGATGGGAGGCAATGGAGGACAATAAGATGTATTTGGGAGACTGCAAAAGAACTGTTTTGTATAGTCTAGAACAGGGGTCCCCAGCCCTTGGACCACAGACTGGTACAGGTCCGTGGTCCAGGCTGCACAGCAGGAAGTGAGTGGTGGGCCAGCAAGCGAAGCTTCGTCTGTGTTTACAGCCACTCCTCTTTGTTGGCATCACCACGTGAGCTCCACCTCCTGTCAGATCAGCAGTGGCATTGGATTCTCAGGGGAACGTGAACCCTATTATGAACTGTGTACATGTGAGGGATCTAGGTTGCCTGTTCCTTAAAAGAGTCTAAAGCCTGATGATCTGTCACCGTCGTCTCCCATCACCCCCAGATGGGACTGTCCAGTTGCAGGAAAACAAGCTCAGGCTTCTCACCGATTCTACATTTTGGTGAATTGTATAATTATTTCATCATATATTACAATATAATAATAGAAATAAAGTGTGCAATAAATGTAATGCACTTGAATCATCCCAAAACTCTCCCTCTCCCCAACATCAGTCCATGGAATAGCTGTCTTTCATGAAACTAGTCCCTGCTGCCAAAACGTCTGGGGACCGCTGTCTAGAAGGTAATTTATGGAAGAGTAGGAAAAATTAAGCTCAAAACTATCAAATAGGGGTTGTGGGAGGCCACAGAATCGGAATTTGGGATTTATTTTATGGGAGAAGAGGAGCCCTGCAAGGCCTTGAGCTGAGGAAGGACCTGAGGAAGGCAGGGCTTGATAAGGACTGTCTTGTAGTGGAGCAAGAAGAGCCTGGGTGCTGTGAGATTATTGGGAAGGGTGTGAGGGACCTGAGCCAGGAATGTGATAAAATACACAGA
>JAPYYA010002708.1:0-13677 GCA_028533165.1 Leontopithecus rosalia
CTTCTGCCCAGAATTTCTCTGCCTCCTGTCCCTATCAACAGTAAGATAAACATGTGAAATGAACATGTTTGCTGCTTCTCTTCTACGACTTTGCATTACTTATGAACCATGAGGGTAAATTTCAGTGGCAGGAGAATGAAGGTGGTGGACATCTTTCCAAAGTTTCTCTCACCATCTCCATGCAGTTTGTCAAGAGAAGGAAGACACAAGCTGCACCTCTTACTGCAAGCCTTACTGAGGCTTTGTACAAGAAATCAATTACAAGTTATCCATAGAAATAAAGTTTTGGGGCACCAGTTTGCTTAACTATGGCTATAAAAGGAAGATAAGACTGTCTGGCAGAGCCTCAGTTTACTGCCTTAGAACTTGAATATCTGTGGCTTGGGAATAAAGGAATGATCACATTAGAATGCAGATGTCTAGAAAGGCAGATGGGGCTTGTTATCTTGAATAATCTGAGGAATAAAACAATGCTACCTGTTACCTAATGAAAACCAAAGACCGTCCTTGCCTCAGTGCCCTAGCTGCCAGCCACAAGGGCCAGCATCGTTCCAGGTATTTCCCTGCACATGAACAAGACTTTCATGTGCCAGCCTTGCATCTGTAAACACATCTGCTCAGGGCACTGCCTGTACAAAACAGTAAGTCCCCTCTGAGAAATGGATATTTCAATCCATACTCCTCAGCCTGGCAGTCAAAATCTTTCATCACTTAAAATCTACATACCTTTCCATCTCAGCTCCCTGTTCCACCTGCCAGCCCACCCACTGTTGAGGTTGGCATCAGCTACCCAGGTCCATGAATGTGCTTTGCATCCCCCGCTCCTCACCCCTGGACCTTTGCTGAAATGTGTGAGATGCATGGGGAGCGCTTTTCCCTTGCTTCCCTGCACTGCAGCAATATTCACCTGACCTAAACTTTCTTCAGGGGCCAGGTTCAATCTCACTACTTACAAAATTCTTCCATGCAAAATCAATTTCTGCCTCCATTGTAATACCATAGCACTTTGCACCAAAACATAGCATCAGAGGTGTATGTGTGTATATTTCATCCACATACCTAGATTACAATAATTCCTTCATAGCTTTATCTGGCATACTACACATTTGCTTATTTTTGTCACTCTCTGTCTCCTCTTCCAGAAAGTACAAAAACTATCTGCTTTGTTTATTATTGCATCCCCAATGCCTAGAACAGTGCCTAGCAGATAGTAAAGGCTCAATAAATATTTGCTAAATAGATAAATGACTCAGGGGAGCCTAGAGATCCCAGACTGTCTTGCTCATCTCCCAGTCACCCCAGAGTGGCTGGCAAAGTGCTTTGCACATGCTTCTTGCATCTGACTGGATTGAAGAGCCAGCCACTTGGGTTTGGCTATGTACATCTTCTCTGTTTTGAACAGAAGACATGGATTTAACTGCGAGTTACACAGCTGTGGAGCTGCAAGCCAGGCAGACAGGATGGGGGCTGAGACTCATACAGGAAACCCCTAGTTTAATGGGCAACCCTAATTGCTAAATCTAATTAGGACAGCAATCAGTTAAATTAAGAATCCTTCAGGTAAGAAAACCAAACAAAAAGCTGTTGGGGAAAATTTTTCATTCTTCATTCACTTTAATCAACTTCCTCAAAGAAGAAGGCAAGATAGCAGGATTTCAGCAGGAGTGTTTTACTGAGCCAAAGCCATGCTCCGATAACTACAGAACCCCAGAAAGAAAGAACATGGTCTTTGGCCTTTAGGTTCCTCTTTAGCATGTGCTCTGGAGGAAGCTGCAGAGTCACTTCTCCAAAGACCCTGTGGATTATCGCTGTGAAAGCTCAGGCTCTCAGGCTTGAATCTCTGCCAACAGGCTTCCAATTTGGAGGGCTGATCCTCCTAATTGAGCAAAAGCACACCGTCCCCCCACTGAAGCAAGCGACACACCATGCAATTCGCCTCCATGGCTGAAGCAGTTACTTGTGTGGTCTTCAGCCATGTGGTCCGAAAAGACAGAGTTGTTTTTTTTTTACTTAATATTGCCTATGTAATGTGTTTACATCATCATCTTCAGCAGCACCGTAAGTATCACAGAGCCCCTCCTTTTTGTTTTCCGAGAAACCCATCAGATACACATGAAAACAAAAAGATATGATAATATGAATATCCCTAAGAATTACCATCAATACCAACAGGATTGATATACGTAAAAAACTATATATACATCTATACACTATATTCAAGCCATACGTTTGGGAAACAGGTCACTTTAATATCAGTCCATCAGGATCCTAGGTAAGCTCTTTCACAAACCTTGTGAACTGAGACAAGTCATATAAACTATTTAAACTTTGACCTCCTCATCTGTAAAATAGGAATAAAGATAATACCTGTGCATGGTCATTTTGTGAAGATTAGATAATGCCCATAAAGCACTTAGCATTGTGCCTAGCATATAGTAACCACTTCATAAATATTGAATGAATACATTAATAGGCTGTCGGGCACCCTCCAAGCACGGACCCAGACTGGCTACATTTCTGGGACAATGGGATTTATTCTCATCCTCAAAACAACTGGGTCCTGAGGCCGTTTACAACTGTGCTGACTGCACACCGTACAACCCTAAGAAGCCCATTCAAAGTTTATGCCTCAAGGATTTGGATATCGACTATTATAATTTTACAGCATATTCTCACCACTTCCTAAGGGATGGAAATAAGGCATCGTGAGGAGTGGGGAGACCTTTTCCACTTGGCACAAAGGCACTCTACGGACAAGCCCTGGGCAGTAAAGACAAGTATGGCGCCAGCTCCCTGGAAGAAAGCAACTCCAGTTAGATGACCGTTGCTTCAGCCACAGTTGCGCTCATTAATGGGTCCCTAAACACTGTGAGTATTGTGGAATGGTGCTGAAAAGCTGCTCTTGCTGCATGGCCTTTTTGGCTTGTAAATGTTAGCTAACTGTGTTTGCTGTCCATATTATAATCATTATTTTATTTTACTATATTCTTTGCTGTGTCCAAGCAGTCCGTTGTGTTCAAACACACTGACCATATCTGTTCTTCAGCACCATCCACCTGCCATGATAAAGATCAAAAGGCAAACCCAAGCTCCCACCGTGCCACCCTGAAGCCAGCCAGTCCTGCCCAGAATAAGGCTCTCTGCAGGCTCAGACTCCCTCTTTGGAATGGAAACACTTCCTGAATCTGGACAGAGGGCCTGAATATCCCCAGGCTGGCTAGCTGAGGGTCGGCAAGAAGGATGGGCAGAAATAAGCAAAAAATGTGAACCCAGGGGATCAAAAGAAATCATCAGGGCAATCACCACGCAGCTACCAGAGATGGGCTTCTGGAATGGTCCCCTGAGCAAGGGGTCCTGGGAGCCGCAAGTAGTCAAGGACACAGCAGCCCACAGCTCCAGAGTGGGAAGCTCTCATTTCTTCAAACCCTGGTAATATGCTATCTGGGCCAGGCACATGGCTCATGCCTATAATCCCAGCACTTTGGGAGGCCGAGGCGGGCAGATCACAAGGTCAAGAGATAGAGACCATCCTGGTCAACATGGTGAAACCCCATCTCTGCTAAAAACACAAAAGTTAGCTGGGAGTGGTTGCACTTGCCTGCAATCTCAGCTACTTGGGAGTCTGAGGCAGGAGAATCGCTTACACCCAGGAGGTGGTGGTTGCAGTGAGCCAAGATCACACCATTGCACTCCAGCCTGGTGACAAAGAGAGACTTCATCTTAAAAATACACACACACACACACACACACAATCTACATGGATATACATACACACATATAGGTGTATATATATATATACATACACACATATACACATACATACACGTATATGTATGTATATATATACGTATGTATGTATATACGTATACACATATACATATACACATATACGTATATACATATAAACGTATATATACGTATGTATATACATATGTGTATACGTGTGTATATATGTGTGTATATATATATGTATATACATACATGTGCATATATAGTTTAATGAAGTCTCCCTTTGTCACCAGGGACAATATTAGATTTATTCATTGCCTGCTCACTCTCCTGGAAGTTTGTTCATACAGAGGTGTAAGAACCATGACTCTGTCCTTCTCCCTCTTGCTTGTTTCTACCAGGATAGTAAATCCAGGCTAGTTGACCATAAAACTATCTACTCTTTCATACTATACTTTTCTCTGCCTTCATTGTAATGCTGGTAGACACACTCTATGAATCTATCAAAACCCTAGAGCCATATATACCACAGAGAATGACTATTACTGTGTGCAAATCAAGAGAAGGAGGTCATGGTGGACAATGTTGATTGCCTGCACAACAGCCCCTCTCCCTGACTCTGCTTCTTGTCTCACAAAACCCTGATTTTATTTAGGCTTAGGGGAGGTTGAATCTTCTCAGCCTCATGGGGATACATCTTGATCAATCTAAATCAATCGGGAATGCAATTCCTCCTGTCGCTGATTGGTTTGGAAATGGCATTTAATAGGATTCTTGCCAATCTAAGATGTGAGGGTCTGGGCTGGCCACAGTGGCTCATGCCTATAATCTCTGCATTTTGGGAGGCTGGGCGGGTGGATCACTTGAGATCAGGAGTTGGAGACCAGCCTGGCCAACATGGTAAAACCTCGTCTCTACTAAAAACACAAAAATTAGCAGGGCGTGGTGGCAGGTGCCTGTAATCCCAGTTACTCAGGAGGCTGAGGTAGGAGAATCACTGGAACCCAAGAGGCGGAAGTTGCCTTTAACCGAGATTGCACCACTGCACTCCAGTCTGGGCAACCAAGTGAAATTCCGTCTCAAAAAAAAATTTTTTTTTAATTTAAAACGTTTTTTAAAATAACACACGAGGGGCTGGAAGCCTCTGCTCAGGTAGTTTTCTCCTTACAAAGGGCCTTCACCTGGCTCTCTGCTGCTACACGAGCCAATAACGGACCAGGGCCTGGTGGGGCTCCTGCTCTGCGCCGTAGCCTTTGACTTCCTTGTGCTGGCTGGCAGCGGCTGGCTGCAGGGGAGTGACCACATCTGCACATCCCCGCTGGACTGGAGACGCTCCCATCCCACGAGGGTGGCCTCTGGGATCACATGTGGGAGGGCAGGGGGAAGAGCAGCTGCTGTGCTCCTCTGTTGCTCTATCACTCTCGAGATCTGTTCCATCCTCTGCTTCTTTGCCCTCGGTGGATCCCAAGTGCTTGAGTTCATAGGAGTGACTGGAGCCCCTCACTCTGGCTGCCGTGTTCCAGATCAACCTTCTGGTAATACACCCTCAACGTACACTCACACCTTCAGCCTTCATGCCAAGCCTGCTCTCACATCTATAACTGGATCTACAGCTTCAGATGGGCGCCCACAATTATTCTGATCAGCTGTGCCATCTCCTGCTGCTGCCTCTCAAACCACAATGACGACCTCCTGGGCAACCTCAGACCAGGTACTTGCACACATCACCCCAAGTGGGGAATGGGAGAGGAAGAACTGCTGCTGGGAAGATGGATTTAGAGGCAGGAACTAGTTGCGATCCATCAGAAGCCATGCCTATACGATTAGAGCCCAGTTAAACTTGAGACGAAAATATCAAGCCATTTTTTATCCTTAGGCTGTTTTCCCAGGCTGCTTTAAGCCTACTTTTTGGCAGTTCATATCGCTAAAATAGTCTAAAATGCTTACACAATTTGGGAGAAAATATTTCTTCAGTACAGTTATAGTTTTCATATTTATTTTTGGCATATGTTTTGTGAAGTTAAACAAGAGCTTCTTTTCATGAATTACCTCTATGTGACAATATTTCCTTATATTATCTATAGCACTTATACCACATTTGTAAAAAGATATGCATATGAAACTCACCCCTTTATATGGTAAAAATGAGAAGGCTTTCAAGATTTAATAATCTGATCAAATTTTTGTTTTTTCTAGAAAGAATGAACTGAGTCTATTAAGGGCTAAGAAGAGAGAGATACTGGTAAAAATTGTCAGTGACCAAACATTCAAAAAAATGCAAGAAGATAAATATTTTTTCAAGCCTTCAGCTATTTAAAGAAGCAAAGTAGTTTCCTACAGGCATAACATTTGTGAGAATTTGTAACTACGATCCTGAATAATTACTTTTTTGCTAATCTTCACATTAACTCTATGCATCACCTAGGAACGTATTCTTTCATGGCTGAGGCCTGTGTGGTAGTGAGGCCTCCTTAAGAAGTCAAATGGGAAAATGAAATTTTCTCTTTTGAAGTGCTTTATGGGGTTAGGGTGTGGGGAAAATGCTATATTAATTAATCTGTACTGTGTAATGTCTATATAGTCAGACCCAGAGCAGTCCAGACTGAAAGATGGACTGGGTCTAATTAAAGTATAATTTCAAAGAATCAAACTTATGTTTCAAAGAGTAAGAAAATGACTCCTACACACGGTCACAGCTTTTGGCTGTTTGAGGATGTCCTTCTGGCTTTAATACAATGTAACTCACCTTGCAGCTATGCCCTTACAATCCTGTTGCCTTCTGGTATTAAGGGTTGTGAGCATGTGCAGATATGCATAAACACCTTTTTTTTTCTTGAGATGGAGTCTTACTCTGTCATCCAGGCTAGAGCACAGTGGCATGATCTCTGCTCACTGCAACCTCCAGCTCCCAGGTTCAAGCAGTTCTCCTGCCTCAGCCTCCTGAGTAGCTGGGACAGCAGGCACATGCCACCATGCCCAGCTAATTTTTTGTATCTTTAGTAGAGATGGGGTTTCACCGTGTTAGCCAGAATGGTCTCGATCTCCTACCTCGACACACATTTATTTTACATGGTTCTTGGTGACTTATTTTGAAACCAAAATCTTACTTCAGCTCAGAAAAATTAATTCTTTGATACTTTTATTACAGCAGACTTTCTCAACTTTGGCAATATTGACATTTCAAGCCAGGTAATTCTTCCAAGAACTTGAGAACTGCTGTCAAAATGCAGGGGGAAAAAATGAGTGAGGGAAAGACGCACATGAAGATAAAAACAAAGATGTAACAGATAATCTTCCAAAGAGGGAAGAGAAAGTAACTGTAATGGACTTCTTGGTGGTCTCCCCACCATCCTTGCCCCCTCCTCAGTTATGGAGCAGTTGTGCTACGTGGGTGAGACCCATCAGCTCTAGGGGTAAATCCTGATTGGCTTAAACTAGGTAGAGGCAGCCCATTTATCTTTTCATAGTGACTGGTTCATTGGGAGGGCAGGACATCCACTCAGAGGAAAGCTAGGGCTTTTGTTTTCTGGTTGAAGACAGTGAACCTTTCTCCCCAAGATGTGAACCCAGAAGCACAAAGTTCTGGTTGTAACCACCAAGGGAAACCACCTTGAGAGCAAGGACTAGACTCTGAGAAAGCCAGAACTGAAAGAGCTGTAGAGATGGAGTGGAGCCACTCCATTTCCAAACTGCCCACCTCTGGACTTTTTAGTTCCTTGAGCCAGTAAATCATCTTTATCATTTAAGCCTATTTGAACTAGATCTTCTGTTAAACATATCCAAAGCACTCTACCTCAGTAGCTGTCAACTAGAGATGATTTTGCCCCACGGGGGACACTTCACAATCTCTGGAGATGTTTTTGGCTGTCATGAGTTGGAGTGAATGCTGTTGGCATCTAGAGGGTAGAGGACAGGGATGCCACCAAACACCCTCCGATGTACAGGATAGCACCCATGACAAAGAATTACCTGGTTCAAGATGTCTATATTGCCAAAATTGAGGAACTCTGTTGTAATAAAAGTATCAAAGAATGAATTTTCCTGAGCTAAAGATTTGGCTTCAAAATAAGTCACCAAGAACCATGTAAAATAAACATGCTTTCAACCCTTAATATCAGAAGATAATGCAACAGGATTGTAAAGGGCATAGCCTGCAAAGTGACAGCAGCATTGTATAAAAGCCAGAAAGACATCTTCAAATGATGAAAAGCTCTGACCATGTCCCTCCCCACACCCTAATAATGCTCTTATGTTTATTTAACACATTCAGTTTGTTGTCTTATACAAAGAAAAAATAACTTTGATGTTAGTACTTAAGAGTAACTACCAGTAAAATAAAAGTAAGACATAAGCCATTCAAATCACGAGAGACAAACTGAAAGTAGTAATTCACATAGCAGAACACAAACAAAAGAATCATAAAAAATCAGTAAGAAGACGTAAGTTTCAGAACAAAAAGGGAGGAGTGATTAATTTTGTCAATTGCAGAAGGAGGTGGAAAGAAATTCAGTAAAAAATATTTCTACTTTGGAGAGGGGGATTAGACATTAGCTCAGCAGAGCCTGGGCATAAAAGTCACCCAAGACAACTGTCAAAGGCACGTGTGAAAGCCTGTCAATTGCAGAGAGGTCAGCCCTGCTAAGGTGACCAGAGTGGGCTCTAAGCACAAATTGTCATTGCTATAGATGGGGCTATGTCCCCCCCAAAATTCATATGTTGGAGCCTTAACCCTCAATGTGATGGTATTTGAGATGGGGTCTTTGGTAAGGGAAATTTAGACAAGGTCACAAGGGTGGGATCCTCATGATGGGATGAGTGCCCTTTTAAGAGCTCTGGCTCATCCCGGCATGGTGGCTCATACCTGTAATCCCAGTACTTTGGGAGGCTGAGGTGGGTGGATCACCTGGGGTCAGGAGTTCAAGACCAGCCTGGCCAAACAGTGAAACCCGTCTTTACTAAAATTCAAAAATTAGCCGGGCATGGGAGCACATGCTTATAATCCCAGTTATTCAGGAGGCTGAGGCAGAAGAACAGCTTGAACCCTAAAGGCAGAGGTTGCAGTGAGCTGAGAACGTGCCACTGCACTCCAGCCTGAGCAACAGAGGGAGACTGTGTCTCAAAAAAAAAAAAAAATACAGAAAAACCTCTACCGCTCTACCTGATAAGCCCACAGCAAGAAGCCAGGTCTCTGCCCACCATGTAGGCACACAGCAAGAAGCCAGGAAGAGGCCATCACCAGAACCCAACCATGATGGTACCCTAATCTCTTACTTCTAGCTTTCAGAAATAAATGTCTGTCGTTTTAGCCTCCCTATCAATGGTAAGTGGTTATAGCACCCTAATTGGACTAACACAGCCGTCTAGACCAGGGTTTCCTCTACCATGGGCAATGAAAGTCATTACAGGATTACATGAATCTATAAATGCACCAAGCAATGACTGTAGACTGAATAGATGGCTCACATGTGCACTGTTTTTCAAATATGCAGTATATACACATTGTTGGGATTAATAAAAAGCAAGTTTGTTTTAAAATGCTACAAAAATCAAAGTACTTTTTTACCATTGTGCATTTTATCAACCAGTTTTAAAGACAGTAACTATCATTATGGCATTCATAAAACTTTGACTTGAAAGTATTTGGAGCCACTGACTTGAATTATGAGGACCAATCAAGTCAACCAAGTTTTAAAGTCAACCAAGCCTGGTGCATGCTTCAGCTTCCGGTACTGAATTTCCTCAGCTTGCAGAATGTAGTGTCAATTCACGACAGCCTTACAGAAGAAAACCAAAAACATGTACCAGAGGAAAAAGACTTATCACGACAGCTCCAATTTCCAAAATGTTTAAATATTTAAGTGTGTCTCTGAATCCATGGTATCATAATTCGAATGCCAAATTACTTTTTTTTTTTTGAGGCAGGATCTCTCTGTCACCCAGGCTGGATGGAGTGGCATGATCATGACTCACTGCAGCCTCAAACTCTGGGGCTCAAGTGATCCTCCCACCTCATCCTCCCAGGCAGCTGGGACTACAGGTGCATGCCACCACACCTCGATAATTTTTTGTAGAGACGGGGTCTCACTATGTTCCCCAGGCTAGTGTTGAACTTCTGGACGCCATCAATCCTCCCTCCTCAGCCTCTAAAAGTGCTTGAATTACAGCCATGAACCACTGCACCCAGCACAATTACCTTTAACTTGAGCTATACTGAACAAAATCAATCTAGCCTCCAAAGTTTCTAAAATTTTGCCTTTTACACTCTTGAAAGACAAAGCATGTGAATCAGCTCCAAGTTACATCAGTAGTAGCTAAATTTTGCATATTTGAATAACAAAAATGGCTTTCTATTACCTGAACAGAGCTAGCCATATGTCAAGAGCAGCTAAATAAAAATGTTTCTCAGGGCTGGGCTTGGTGGCTCACACCTATAACGCCAGTACTTTGAGAGGCCAAGCCAGTGGATCATCTGAGGTCAGGAGTTTGAGACCAGACTAACATGGTGAAACCCCATTTCTACTAAATATAAAACATTAGCCAGGTATGGTGGCACATGCCTGTAATCCCAGCTACTTGGGAGGCTGACGCAAGAGAATCACTTGAACTCAGAAGGCGGCGGTTGCAGTGAGCTGAGATTGAGCAATCGCACTCCAGCCTGGGCAACAAGAATGAAACTCCAACTCAAAAAAAAAAAAGGCCAGGCACAGTGGCTCACACCTGCAATCCCAGCATTTTGGAAGGCTGAGCTGGGCAGATCACAAGGTCAGGAGATCAAGACCATCCTGGCTAACACAGTGAAATCCTGTCTCTACTAAAAATACAAAACATTAGCCAGGCGTTACATTAGCATGCACCTGTAGTCCCCGCTGCTTGGGAGGCTGAGGCAGGAGAATTGTTTAAACCAGTGAGGCGGAGGTTGCAGAGAGCCGAGATCGTGCCACTGCACTCCAGCCTGGGTGACAGCAAGATTCCGTCTCAAAAAAAAAAAAGTTTCTCAGAAAAAAAACAGACTTTTTCTACAATGAAATGCATTTCCAAATGACACTATGATGATCATAAAGTGGTCGATAAATCCTAATACAATGTTTAAACTCACTTTTATTTTTACATATCATTTAAATATTCTTTTCTCTGTGCCAGAATATCCTATGAATGAAAAATTAATAGCCAATTAGTAGCCAACAATATACTTACCCTCACTACTACTCTTGGAAATAATCTAATAAAAAGAAAGAAAAAACAAAGCTCGTATTATTTTAAACAGCATGATAAACTATAACATGAATGTATTAGTGTTAACTTTCTATAATAGGCAGGTATTGACTTTACAGAAGAATTTTAGAGAATTTTAGAGAAAGCCTAGTTGAGCCTTAATCGCATCCTTAAAATATGCATATCACTCTCAATCAAGTGACTAATATATTATTATTAGTATATTAGTAATATATTATTATTAGTATATAATAATATATTATTTGCATGTATGAAAATAAATCACTTCTCATTTTTCTTTAACATTGTTTATATATAGTTTCTTACTATGTCATGTTTAATAATATTCTAATAATACAACATGAGAGTCTTTTTTTTTTTTTTGAGACAGAGTTTCACTCTTGTTGAAACTCAGGCTGGTGGTAATCACAGGGTTTTGGCTTACTCCAACCTCCGCCTCCCAGGTTCAAGCGACTCTCCTGCCTCAGCCTCCGAAGTAGCTGGGATTACAGGCACCTACCACTACACCTGGCTAATTTCTGTATTTCAGTAGAGACAGGATTTCATCATGTTGGCCAGGCTGGTCTCAAACTCCTGACCTCAAGTGATCTACCCGACTTGCCTCCCAAAGTGCTGGGATTACAGGCGTGAGCCACCATGCCTGGCCACATGACAGTCTTTTGACAAAACTTGCATATCAGAGAAAACCATGTTTTATAAATAACTTGAAGATTCCTGCCAATTACTAGTGGTATTTGCTCAGTGAAGCATCCATCCCCTCCTTACCAATGCTGTGTCGAAGAAGTCTTCTATAACACGAATCAATGATGTGTCTGATGCTAAGGCTTCTGAGGTCAGAATTCCTGTTGTTCTTTCAAACCAGAAAACTAGGTACATAGGAGAACACTAACGTAACTATGTAAGACTAAAGGCTGCCCATTCAATAAAATTTCACAAGACAATTTTCTCATTAGAACAAAAAAAATAATCTTAAAGATCTTTTTCCATTCCAATGAGGCCTGGCTCTGAGGCTTCCCACCCAGAACACTTCAGGATGGTGCCATACTACTACAGAGCTGTGGTAAGTAAGCGCTCAGAGATCAGCAGGAAATAGAGACCCAGCCGGGATGCCAGAAAGCCACATAAAGGGACTAGTGAGGAACATTTAAGACATAAATGAGACCAGGTATGGTGGCTCACATCTGTAATCCCAGCACTTTGGGAGGCCAAGGCAGGGAGATCACTTAAAGCCAGGAGTTCAAGACCAGCATGGGGAATTCATCTCTGCAAAAAAAATCTAAAAATTAGCTGGGCGTGGTGGCGCACACCTCTAGTCCCAACTGCTTGGGAGGCTGAGGTGTGAGGATCACTTGAGCCCAGGAGGTGGGCTCTACTATAGCAAGTGCTGTGATCACACCAGTGCACTCCAGCCTGGGTGACAGAGCAAGACCCCCTCTCCAAAAAAACAAAAAACGAGATGAATGAACCTCCCCAGCACAGAGGAAGAAAAATCTTGCAATCTGAGAAACTGCTGAAAACAAACTATCAAAGAAAATACAGAATTTGGAAAGTTCTAAGAAGCATTTGTGGTTAAAATAAATACGCCTCAGGCCTAGGTATCTTTCTTTTGCAAAAAGCTTCTGTTTAATTAGAGATTTTTTTTTCCTATAGGAATATATATCCAATTTATTATTAAATTGCTGGGATTGGTATAATTTAAAATAAACTGTAACCTTTCCTCTCCCACCCCAGAATATACAGTATTTACTCAATAAAGCAAAAGCATCTTATTTTTCCCATCATTTTTGCCAAGACAGGTCACTCTTAGGAAAAAAAAAAATTAAAAAAAATCCTGCAGGCATAGTTAGAAATCATCAATTAAACATGACATCAGTCATATGAGTTTCTCAAGAACAACTCTTGCAGGAGTCAGGCCTTCAAAACTTTCTATACTTTGGGCCAAGAACCTGACACACCCAGGCTGAAGATAAATAAACCAGTTTTCAACCTTGGCTGTGCATTAGGAAAACCTGGGGAGTCAGGAAACATCTCCCCCACCCCCAAAGCCTGGGACCTATCCCAGACCCAGTCATCAGAATCACTGGTGTTACACCCCCACCTGAGTCTTCTATTTTATGTTTAAGAATGTAAGAATGTTTGTGAAGGCTCTCCAGGTGACTGTAATGTACAGCAAGGTTTGAAAGCCATTACGACATTCCAAATAAGGTTTCTTTTGTCTCAAATCAGACAAATACTTGCACTAGATTGAATCATCCACCTTCTGAAGAAAGCTTTTCTTCAATAGCACAAGAGAAGAAATGCCCCTCTATGCAGCAGAACTCACTGCGAAGGCTGTATTTGCTCCCTCCCTATGTTCATGCTCAAAATTCTATGCTTTTTAAATACACTGCCACCACTCCATGTATCCCTCTAAAGCCTGTGGCCCTCCCAGTCCCCTCCCAAATGCACTGGTTGAGTAGACACAGAAGCGGTAGAAAGGCTGCACTATCTCATCAATACTTGGGGACAGGAAATTCTCACTGAACCCATTTATGTGCCCTGGTCACACATTGTCCAACAGACACTCCAGTTCTCCCAACAGCTGTATCATTACTAGAAGCCAGACACAATAGCAATGACTTATTTGCAATATGGTATCAGACAAGTTGCTTAATCCTCCTGAATTTTAAGGTACAGGACTAAAGATATTCTTTTCTGTAGAGAATTTTTTTTTTT
>JAPYYA010002709.1:0-13677 GCA_028533165.1 Leontopithecus rosalia
CGAGGCTCCGCCCTGCTGGCGTGAGGTCTGCCCTTTTGCTGTGGGCTCCGTCCTGCTGTTTTGGGCTCCGCCCTACTGACATAGGCTCTGCCCTGCTGATGTGGGCTCTGCCCTGTAGGTGGAGTCTCTCTGTTGTTGCAGGTTGCCTTGGCAATGGCTGACTGCGTCAGCAGTGGGCGGTTACCTCAGTAGGGGCCGAAGCTCTCGGCAATGGTGGACGCCCCTCCCCGACCGAGCTGCACAGTCATGTGTTCAGCTCTTCCCGCAGTGGAACTCTCAACCCCCGGCACTCCGAATCGCCTTATTGCTTGTCCCTGTGGGGGTGAGACCCATCGACCTCCCAGAAATCTCCTGGTCTAGATCACCGTCCAAAACCCGTTCAATCAGATGAGCATAGCAATCTGCCCTCCCAAGTCTCAAATTGCCAGTTTAACAGGGCGCCCAGCCCCGCGTGTTTTGTGCGCCGGCCGCAGCGGCGGCGCTGGTTGCCTGGCCGCGCCAATGGAGAGTGCTGCGCTTGAGTCCTGTGTGCCTTTTACACCTGGGCTTTTCCCCCCGCTCTGTGGGCTATAAGGATCCGTCTGAAAATGCGGTGTTTGCTTACCCTCTGCGTCTTGACTGAGAGCTGCAGTGGTGAGTTGCTTCTACAGCGCCATCTTCCTCCCCGAGCCTGTTAACTATAGACTCTTAATGAGATCCTGTTCTCCTTCAAGTCCCCATACCTATGCAATTACAGGCCCTAAAACTCACCAATGCTCTGTTCCACCTTTTTATTTATTATTTTGTTAGTATTTTCTTCCTGTCTTTAGGTGAATTTTTTTTATTTTTATTTTTATTTTTATTGCATTTTAGGTTTTGGGGTACATGTCAGAACATGCAAGATAGTTGCATAGGTACACATGTGGCAGTGTGTTTTGCTGCCTTCTGCCCCTTCTCCCATATTTGGCATTTCTCCCCATGCCATCCCTCCCCCGCTCCTCCCCCCACCACCAGCTGTCCCTACCCTATTTCCCCCAATAGACCTCAGTTTGTGGTACTCCCATCCCTGTGTCCATGTGTTCTCATTGTTCATCACCCCCCTGAGTATATACGGTGTTTCCTTTTCTGTTCTTGAGTCAATTTGCTGAGAATGATGTTCTCCAGATTCATTTCTTTAGGTGAATTTTTAAAAGTAGGTCTAATCAAGAGTACACATAAAATACAAAAAAGGGTCTGGGTCAGTGCTCATGCCTGTAATCCCAGCAGTATGGGAGGCTGAGGTGGGAGGACTACTTGGTCCCAAATGTTTGAGACAAGGCTGATGTAGCAAGACCTCATCTCTTAAAAAAAAAATTAGCTGGGTGTGGTGGCATGCACCTGTAGTCCCAGCTACTCGGGAAGCTGAGGTGGGAGGATCACTTGAGTCCAGGGAGGTTAAGGCTGTAGTGAGTTGTGACCACGCCCAGCTTGGCTGACAGAGCAAGATTGCATCTCAAAAAATAAAAGAAAAGTTTAAAAATAAAAAAAAGGAATTTAGATTAAAAATGTGTAACTGGTTTCCATAGTTAATCCCCTAAGAACATATTTTGAAAAGTAAATGAGAAAACAATTAAATAAACTAAATTTATATTAAAATAAAGATGTAATATCCAACTAAACAGTCTCTTAAATTTCAGCTCTACTGTTAGCAGTTCCAATGTCTGCTCAATAGCCATTCCAACAAATCGTCTCTACCTAAATGATGGCTTATTTTCATAGAGCATAAATAGAATAAAAGATAAGCAACTCTAGGCTTATTCCAAATAAAGGTGTTGCATATTCAGTTAACAGTAATAATATCCTTCCATCTTTCTTGTTGGAAAGGCCAAAGATTTGCTGTGGGTTTTTTGTGCATGTCTTTGTGTGTATACGTTACATATAATGACATTTAATTGGCAAATAAAACATAGCCAGCATAAATAATGAAAAATGCCTATTTGTGATAAAGACAAAAATAATGTAAATAATTAAAGTCAATTATCTGTTTTAGATATCGTTTAGATAAATCATTTTTAAATCAAGGCTTTGATAAAAAAAACAGAACATATATTTCAGAAAAAATCATTACTTTCACTGTTCTCTAACCTTTTCCAATCTGGAAGAGTCTTCTTATAAATAGAATCAAGGGGCAACACCTGCTGATGACCTTGGGTTTCATCATAGATATGACGTGCAGCATCAGTGGTTAGGGTGACTACACAGTCCATGTCACTTGCCAGATGCCAAGAAATAACCATTGCAGCTCTATCATCTTCAATTTGTGCTAGATGTGCAATCTGTAATCCATTTTAATAAAATCAAGTAAAAAATATAAAATACATACATAAAAATTTGATATTACTTTAAAAGCCCAAGCTTAGATAACAAAAACTTTTCTGAAACACATGAATTAAAAATAGTCAAGTTGTAAAAAACTTAACTTGAATATATTAAACATTCTATTTTGCTATTAAATTAAAAAAAATTTATAAAGACTAAACTCCAGTAAAGTTGCAAAAAAAAGAGCAAATAAAAATATTAGGAATTTTTTCTTTTCTCAGACCTCTCAGGGATGAAATGATTAGGAATATTATTAGGTAGTAATACATACTTTTTCACATTTTAATACTCTATAAAAATGGAACCTGTCTTATTGGTAAAATCATCATAAAGTACACTTAAATAATACACACATAAAATAATGCAGTTCAATTAAACATAAATACAGTTAATATACCCTTCCCTTCTAAGTAAACACTTTGCTCCACTATTATAGCATTCCTTTCAGAAAATAAATCTAAACATCACAAATAAGAATTGTTTCTTCTGCTACTCAAGAGGCTGGGGCAGGAGGATAGCTTGAGCCCAGGAGGCTACAGGGAGCTGAGATTGTGCCAATGTGCTAACTACAGTCTGGGTGACAGAGCAAGACCCTGTCAAAAAAAAAAAAAAAAAAAAAAGAACTGTTTCTGTTTCTAGGAACAATTCTTTGAAGCTTAGAATAAATAAATAACTATAAATCTTTGCTTCAGTCACAAGTATTCTTTTTCTTTCCCTCATGTCAGAGAGGTAATGTGCCAACATCATAACAAGGTTTAAGGGTGGCATATGTGACATACATGCGTGACCACCCAATCATCAACAAGGATTCTTGTTCAAAGTCAAGTCCACCAAGGTTGGACTACTGTGGCCAGAATCAAAGCCTAATTCATTGTGCTAGTATGATGGTGTCTACCCTTTAATCTTACTTGATCTGGTAGCACAAACCTGCCCGAGCAATAAGAACACTGTGTGTCACTTTTAGAAACATCAGGCTGGATGTGGTGGCTCACAACTATCATCCTAGCACTTTGGGAGTTGAGGCAGGTGGACTGCTTGAGCCCAGGAGTTTGAGACCAGCTTGGGCAACACCACGATACCCCATCTCTACTAAAAATGCAAAAAACTAGGGGGGCATGGTGGCATGAAACTGTTTTCCCAGCTTCTCAGGAGGCTGAGGTGGGAGCATCACCTGAGTTCAGGAAGTCGAGGCTGCAGTGAGCCAAGATTGTACCACTGCACTCCAGCCTGGATGACAGGAGTGAAATCCTGTTTCAAAAAAACCCTAAAAACAAAACACATCCTAACATATACCCTTACATTCTAATTCTCTAGAAGTTAGTGGAAGAAAGCTAAGAAAACCAGTACATGTAAATGAAAATAATATTCTAGCCAATGGAGAAAGAATTAATAGAGGCAGATGAAATGTAAGCACAAGAAATGGCTTAGTGCGACATTTAGATGCGTTTTGTAAAAAATACAACAATACTGGCATAAAACCTATTTAGAAGGGCATGTTAATAATAACTATATGTTAACTGAACGAAAAAATCTTAAAACTACTATTAAATCGTCCTCATTTAGAGATGGGATTTCAAGATATTTGGAACTGAGGAAGAAAAGCATAAAATATCTAAGTTACTTGAGGTATTCATAATGTTAAAAATAAATACGTTTTGAGGTGTGGGGGGGAATCTCCCCTCGTTTCTACGATTATTTATTCAATTTTTTTTTTTTTTTAAGACAGAGTCTCACTTTGTCGCCTCGGCTTGAGTGCAGTGGTGCGATCTCTGCTCACTGCAACCTCTGCCTCCCGGGTTCAAACAATTCTGCCTCAGCCTCCTGAGTAGCTGGGATTACAGGTGGACATCACCACATCTGGCTAGTTTTTGTATTTTTTATTAGAGATGGGGTTTCACCAGGTTGGCCAGGCTGGTCTCAAACTCCTGACCTCAGGTAATGCACCCGCTGCAGCCTCCCAAAGTGTGGGGATTACAGGTGTGAGCCACCGCACTCAAGACTACTCTAGTTTTAGAATAAATGTCAGAAAGAGTATTTTTTAAGGAAGCAAGGGAAAAGACTAAGGATGACATGGAGGGATTGTAAAGTTCTACTGGTTAGCATAGGGTTTGTACTTCTGAGGAAACAAAAGAGAAACTATGAAAAATGAGATTGAAAAGATTTCCCCAAGATTTTCAAGACATGCAATGGGAAATATTTACAAAGACTTTAAAATACATCTCTCTTGCTAAAATATATATGTTGGTAAAAATCTTAAACTCTGCCAAATCCCTCTTGTAAAAATGAGAGCAGGTACTTTATCGGAAAGAAGTAAATTACAAAGAACCTGACACTTCGTCACTTTTAGAAGACCCATTTTAAACAAACAAGATAATAAAATGTACTGTCTCAAAATGCTTAACAAACACAAACCTTTCCCAACACATCTCCATTGCCTTTAGTATAGTTTGGAAGAGACATGATCTTCTCGGTTTTTTCTTTAGTTCTTCCTGTTCTGATAGCTTTCTTTTCAGAAGTGTTTCAATGTGCGGCACCTATAATTTATTTTTTAAAAAAGGCAGCCCATAGTGACAGTGGAGAAAAATTAACAATTTAGATAACTCAAGAATATAGAGTTGGTAAGCAGACATTATTTTAAAAAAAGTCAGAAAACACACACACACACACACACACACACACACACACACAGAGAGAGAGAGAGAGAGAGAGAGAGAGAGAGAGAACAAAATTTTAAAAACCATGGTTATAGTAATATAAAGTTTCCATTTCACTTGGCTAAGAACTACACTTTTCTTTGAAACCTAGTTACACATATAAAAATATATAAATTTTAAAAATCTAAATTGCTTTTTTAATTTTCTCTTATTTACGAACCCGTATTGACTATGCAGCCTTTTCAATACAGTACTTGAACTGATGTATTAACTGCATTTATTGGTGTCAATACATTAAAAACACAAATTGCAATTTCTTTTAATAGAGCACTCTATCATTTTGTTAGTCATTTTTTATGTCTGGTAAGTGACTAAACTATAATGTATACATCTTTGTACCCTACAAGAGTACTCATGGAATTCCTAATAAAACCTGAAAAACTGAGAACACTGTAGAATAGACTTTAATAAAAAATCTTTCATGTATACTTGGAAACTATACCTGTTGTGTTGTAGGAATGTCAATATTATGTATTTTTAGTTCATTTCGCAATTGGGCCTCTTTTAATCTTGCTTCTTCAACTTGACCTAAAATTAAAAACAAAAAATTTGTATCAATTTCTGAAAGCTGCCAAAACCATAATTTTTGAAAAATATTTTAAAATTCCTTTTGTTTTTCCCTCTTGATGTCTGAGGCTAAAATGAAAATTGATAGGTGACTATTTTAGAAATTCAAAATTAAACTATACATCTTAAAGCTTAGTTCTGATATATAAAAATAAGAAAACAGAATTAATCCAAGTAAAGGGAGATATGATATACTGCAAACTCCTAGCAATCTTGGATAAGTGATTTAATCTTAATCCACATGCGTATACATAATTTATACATACTTGCTCAAGGTTGTTCTCAAAGTAAACTTTACAAAAACAATGTTTAGTGCTACACAGATGATATATTAACTTATTTCTAGATTTAGCTCTTATTATATTCTAAATATCCTTGATCTTGTATAGGCATAGACAAAACTGAATACTTTGAGGCAAGCAGTAAATATTTGTCGGTTAACTGATCAAAATAACTAACACAAAGCCAAAACCCTTAGCAAAAAAATCTGAGAAATGAAAAGGGAAGAGATGATAGAGCACAACTCAGAAAGTGTCTTGTCTTTCAATTATATACAATATTATTAAGAATTGCAGCAAATGTAGGCTGGGTGTGGTTGCTCAAACCTGTAATTCTAGCACTTTGGGGAGCCAACGTGGGCAGATCACTTGAGAGCAGGAGTTCAAGACCAGCCCGCCCAACATGGTGAAACCCTGTCTTTACTAAAAATACAAAAATTAGCCAGTGTGGTGGCACGCACCTGTAATCCTAGTTACGCGGGAGGCTGAGGCACAAGAATCACTTGATCTCAGAAGGCAGTGAGTGAGATCGAGCCACTGCACTCCAGGTTGGGCAACAGAGTGAGACTGTGCCTCCAAAAAAAAAAAAAAAATTACAGCAAATGTTCTGTGAATTGACTCAAGAATAATTTACATATTTCAACATGAGTGTATGACGCCCCAGATACCCTCATAGTATGACAAACTGTGGATGCTTGAAGTAAAATGCATATAGCTCAGGAGCCAAATAAAAAATTTATGTTACACATCACTCCCCTGGTGATAATATTATCCAGTATCTTTTGCCAGAAGCTGGAGATTAATATAAACATTATTATTATGTTGAAAGCCTTAAATTTTCCACACATTCCTAACAGAACATGTCAATTTTCTACAAGTAAGTATGATACATATTTATTTAAAATAAGAAATACTTCATCTTAAGAATTATCAACTACAATGTCAACCATCAGTATCACTGCCACCTTTCTGCAACATTCAGCATTTTACTTGTGGATTAGGAAAGTGGAAGCACGTTTGTGTATCACAATCTCACCTTCTGCCTCATCATTCCCCAAAGCATAACTTTTGTCTTGAATACAAAATGACTTGCATTTCATTTCATTAAGAAGCTGTTGGCCTGCTTCAAATAAACTTTTATATATAATAATAGACTGAGATAATTGGTCCTTTTCTTTTGTAAGTGCTGCCATTTGTTGCTGCTTTTTAACATCTAAGAAAAAAATTCAGATAATTTAAAAATGGACTTTTCTAAAATATGTCTTAATGTGATTAGATAGCTAATAAACACCATGTTAATGGAAAGCAAAACAAGGTTATCTAAAGTATCACTAACAATGAAGTTTAATCATTTATTTCCTGGAAACTTACCATTGTAAAACATGAATGGTAGGATATATGGTTCTAAGGTTCTTGATAAAAGTGGTAGCTGGGGCTCAAATATGATAAAATATTCAGTACTATCTCTTCCAGGACTACTTTCTGCCAGCATCAGACTCTACATAGAAACAAACAATATGGGAAAACAAGATTTAAAAAGATATTTTTCAACATCTAAAGTTTTATATAACTCATTATGTTCTGTTGTCAAGTAAGTAGTTCATTTTAAAGGCAAAAGGCATAGGCTGATCCTTAAGATTCCATTAAACTATCATCACCACCACCACTACCCATGACATAAAACTTTTTACCTTTTGGTATTGGTTTGAAAGCCAGATAACCGTATCAATAAACTGCTTATGTTAAATTTATATATAATAAAAAATTTCAAGAAAAAGTTATTTCCTTCACATTAAAAATATCAAAGGCTGCTTACAGCTTTGACCTGTAAAATCTTCTTGATTCTAACCTCGAAATTGAAAGCAGCATTAAACAGCTGATAGTGTGAAAGTTATAAAAACAATCACAAAGCCCAATGCAGAGTTTAAGTTACAGCTGTTAACATGGAAATAGACTCATCAGTCCGAGGTGACTGAACAAGAGGTTTTGAAAAGCTCTAAAGATTTTTTAAATTGTATTTTTCTCATTAATGCAAAAAAAAAACTTTTGCTATATTTAAGACCATAACATACAACTAGTAAATGACACAAATATATTTTTATCTAAAATGATTTTTTACACAGTTCTAAAGGAAACAACATATAGTAGCTGTTTTTGTTTAGACTGTAACAATACAATTTACAGAGAAGTAATATTTTTAAAAAATCTAAATCAGTGTGACACTGTAGGGCAATCCATGAATGAAATATTATAAATTACAGCTCACAGATTTTTTCCCCAAAGAATATAGAGTACAGGCCCACCACTAAACCAACTGCCAATCAGTTGCTGAATGTGGTTTTCAATAGACTTACATAAATGCAAACATGTATTTAAAAACCATCTTGCATTAAAAAAATAAGTAACATAGACTTTATACTTTAGCAACTTGCTTTCAGCACTTGATCTGATTTATTGATCAATTCATGTGAATGTACAGATGCCAGTTTAAAAAATTTATACATAGTACACTATACTACCCATTCATTGGGTGGTGAATACTGCATATATTTAAAATCTTTAAACAATTATCTATAATATAGCAAAAATATATCTCCAAATGCTTCTCTGCAAATGTGTTTTCTAGGATCAATAATGAGAAGTATAAGTTTATTTTAATAGGTAGTATCAAATTTCCCTTAAAAGAAGCTATATCAATTTATCCTCTCACCAGCAGCGTATGGGAGTGCCCAATTCCCCTGATGCTGGCCAACATCTGATATCAATCATGTATTTTTTTCTAAAAAGGGGAATTAAAGAGCAACCAGTCATTATTATTTTTACCACCATTTCCCTGAGTGGTACTGAAATCATGCTTCTTATGTTTACATGTTATTTATACTTTCTTTTCCATTAATTGCCTGCTCATATTCTTTGTCCATTTATTTTTCTACTGGTTTGTCTTTTTAAAAATTGATTTGCAAGTAGTTCCTTAGGAGGTTTTAGAAATCGGTTCAAATATCAGTCCTCTAATTATATGTATCTACACATACAGTCATGTACCACATAATGAAATTTCAGTTAACAAAGGACCACATGTACAATGGTGGTCCCAAAAGATACTGTAGTTTTACTGTACCTTTTCTATGTTTAGATACAAATATTATTATGTTAAAATCACCTACAGTGTTCAGTATTGTCATATACTGTACAGGTTTTTAGCCTAGGAAAAATAAGTTATGCTACTGGGTGTGGGGGCTCACACCTATAATTCCAGCACTTTGGGAGGCTGAGGTGGGTGTATCACCTGAGCTCAGGAGTTCGAGATTAACCTGGCAAACATGGTGAAACCCCATCTCTACCAAAAATACAAAAATATTAGCTGGGTGCGGTGGCACATGCCTGTAGTCCCAGCTACTCGGGAGGCTGAGGTGCGAGGATTGTTTGAACCCAGGAGGTGGAGGTTGCAGTGAGCCAAGTGTGTACCACTGTACTCTAGCCTGGGTGATAGAGACCTGTCTTAAACAAACAAAACAAAATAAAAAGAAAGAAATAGGTTATGCCATATAGCCCAGGTATATAGTAGGCTATACCACCTAGGTTTGTGTAAGTGTACTCTACAATGTTTGAACAACAATGAAATCACCTAATGATACATTTCTCAGAACGTGTGCCCATCATTAAGTGATGACATGACTGCATATAGCAAAACCGATAGTTCTCAATTTACTACCGTATATCTTTTTGTTCTATTAAAGAATCACATAATAAATCTGATCATCCACTGTCAACAATTATCAACACATTGTCACTGGTTGCAGTGGCATAATCATGGCTCATTCTAGTCTCAACCTCCCAGGCTTAAGCTATCTTCCCACCTCAGCCTCCCGAGTAGCTCAGGCTACAGATGCATGCCACTATGCTTGGGTAATTTTTTTTTTTGTAGAGATGGGGTTTTGCCATGTTGCCCCAGCTAGTCTTGAATTCCTGGGCTCCAGCAATCCTTCCACCTTGGCCTCCCAAAATGTGAAGGATTTTAGCCATGAGCTACTGTGCCCAGCAGAAAGTATAACTTTTAATATACTTAAATATAATCTTTTCCTTTATGTCTTGTTTAAAGAGGTCTCGCCTATCTCAGTTTTGTAGTTTTTAGTCCCTAATGCATACCTACCAAGAAAAAAGGATAAATAGAATAACAGCAATGAAGAGAACTGAAGAGTCCAAAACCGTATCCAAGCATAAGTGGAAATTTGGCATATAAGAAACAAACAAACGATATCAGAATGAAACTCAGACACTGCCATCAGAAATTTCTGGATCATGTAGGCAAATAATACACTGAATTTAAATAGCACAATTAACAAACTTGAGCAACTACAAATTTAGATTATAACTTTAAACAAAGCAATAATGTGGAACACTTACAAATATTGGTTGTGCTCTGGACCAGTGTTTCCTAAACTTCCCTAATGATAAGAACCATCTGCTTGTTAAAAATTCTATATCCCTGCTTCAGACATACTAAATCAATATCTGAGGCAGGAGCCAAGAAGGGCTTGAGTTTTCTACTTATTCAGTGAGATTTAGGGACCTCTAGCGGTAAGAGGACATTTACATGCATGATGTGAAGAGATTTTTATACACAGCTGTTGGGGGATAGCTAAATCTGTCTGAATCTCAGGAATATATACAGCAGGCTTAGCAATTTCAAATGTCTACAAGGGGGCCAAGAAAACTGGACACAGATAAATAGGAAAACAGGTAAAGTGGACTAGATATCCTCTTCCAACAGAAACCCACTCGGCACATTAAGTGTCTCCCATTTCCCTTTGTTTTTCGATGTGGCTTTCAGTACCTAATTTTTGTTAGGACACAAGAAAATTTTACTTTATTCTCTACTGTAATAAAAATAAAAGAACAAGTGTTAATTTAAGTGGCAAATAACATATGTCCTCAATGTCAATAAATGAAAAGAAGTGGCATGGAAGCGGCTGACTGGAAACCAGATGCACTGAGAGAAGCAGTAACTGAGGCTGCACATACAGCTGGCATAGGAGAATCCTCACCCAGTGTTGCCACATCTTTAGATTTCACCAAATAAATTAGAAATGCAGATTTTTATGTGCAACTCCAGAACTTTAAATGTTGAAAATGAATTAAAATGAAAATGCTGTATTGGTCAGCCATTGCCAGACCTAATGACAAGTCTTTAGGCCAGGTACAGCTGGCAGGCTCCTACTGTATAAGCCTAATTTCACTGAAACGATGTGATATTAGCAATGAGTTAGATACAGAAATGAACAACAACAAAAATACAAGAAAAACTAACATTTCACATCTATTAGTACTTTTAGAAATATTGATAAAGATACCAAGAAATTGAATGGATTTGAAAAAGGGTCAATAAAACCCAGAAATATAAAAAAATAAAGGAATAAGGATATCAGAGATAGCATTGTGAATATGATCTGCCCCTCCGATATAAACAAAGGAAAGCCTGGGAAAGTTCTAAAAACAAAACAAAACAAAAAAACAACTTAGGAAAAAGTACTTATTTACCAAAGAGTGCTAATATTTTTAATTATCAAGAAAATGAAAAATCTAAAAGAAACGGTCAGTGGACAATCTTAGAAAGATTAAAACCAAAAAAAGTTCAACCATAGTAGTAACAAAAATAATTTTAAATTGGATATTTGGTTACAATATTTATTTTTTTGAGTAAGAGTCTTGCTCTGTTGTCAGGCTGGAATGTAGTAGTGCTATCTTGGCTCACTGCAACCTCCACTTTCTGGGTTCACACGATTCTCCTGTCTCAGCCTCCCAAGTAGCTGGGACTACAGGCATGCACCACCATGCCCTTCTAATTTTTCTATTTTTAGTAGAGATGGGATTTCACCATGGTCTCAAGCTCTTGACCTTGTGATCCAACTACCTCAGCCTCCCAAAGTGTTGGGATTACAGGTGTGAGCCACTGAGCCCAGCCTGGTTAGAATTTTAAAAACTGTTCGTATATACAGTGTTTCTAATATGAGTAAAAATTGGCAGGAACTACCAAAAGGGTTAAAATATGCATATCCTATCTCTAACACATTCTGTCTCTAGTAATTTCTTAACATAATAACATAAGCAAAAGCATATATAGTTATCCCTTGGTATCTGTGGGGTACTGATTCCAGGACTCCCACAGATAACCAAATCCATGCATACTCATGTCCCTGATATAAAAAGGTGTAGTATTTGCATATAGCCTATGCTTATACTTCATATACTTTGAATCATCCCTAGATTACTTAATAATAATACCTAATACAATGTAAACACTATGTAAATAGTTGTTGTATTGTTTATATAATACTGACAAGAAAAAAAATCTGTATGTCTTCAGTGCAGATAAAATTTTTTCCCAGTATTTTTGAATACACAGATGTGAAACCCATGGATATGGGGGGTTTACTGTACTTAGAAGAAAGCTAATGGAAGCACTGTTGATAAAAACAAATTTTAGAAAAGAACTAAATTTTCACTAAGGATTGACCAAATAAATTCTGGTTATTAATGGACAACGATGTAGGCTTACTTTTACCTGGAAGATCTTAGAGACGTTAAACAAGAAAAGGTTTTTGTAAAGGCATAATTCTATTAATGAAATTTTACACCCTCTAAACACATACATATAATGGTATGCAGGCAACATTAGTGTGTATTTCAAAAATCTGGAAGGTAATAATAAATTGTTAATCATCTATTATCTCTGACAGGTGACAATATCTTGATTATGGAGTTTCTTGCACTGGATATTTTAAAAATACAAATAAAACTATTTTCATTTTAGAAAAAAATGAGTAACAAAGTGTTTAATTAAAACTTACCTGAGCTATGTTTTATTTTGTTTCTATCCGCATAATGGCGGCTTTTCAATGAAACATAAAACATCACATATTGTCACTGAAGTTAAAAATGACTAGAATCGGAGAAAGCTGTTTGTCATCCCATAGGAAAAAGAGGAGTCTTACTTACAAAGATCCTGGGTTCAATATGTAATTGCAAAATCAGAAAACATTTCAGCTAACTTTCCAATTTAGTGCTATGATTAGAACATCTTCATAACTATACAAAAGAAAAGCTATCTTAAAAGTGGTTAAAACATTAAATACAGAAATCCTATCTACCAAAAGATATAAAAAATTTACCATGATTTCAGCTGAACCATTCACAAAGGGAAATTCAAGTGTTCTAACTTTCCCAATAAAGAGTGGGGTATCGGTATCTTCCTCATTAGAACCTTTAATGGTGGCTACTATAGTGCCAACCAAATCAATTCCAGTATGGTTATTGTAGTCATCCTTAAAATAAAAAATGGAAAACAATTAGAGAAACTGGTCAAATGATTCAACCCAGAGAAGAGCATATACAAATCAGAAAGAAGACATAGAGCCCCCAACAATCTGGATCTTTCTTAATCTAAGCACAGAATTCAGTTCTAAGTGTGAGTGTTCCACAGGCAAGAAATAGTTCTAGAAACCATAAAAGAGCAATAGACTTCCACCTAATGCAACAGTTCCTACCTTACTGAATTACAAGGACTCCCATTTTAAAATGTCACCTTTTCATGTACTTTTAGCACCTACTGATGTGAAAAAGTGCTTAATAAAAAGTTACTATAAACTTGTAGTGACTTTAATTATTTTATTAACTCCAGCAGCATCTGTATACATTTGAAAACCAATAGGCCTATATGTGTCTCACACAATGTTTGGTGCTTATAAGAGATTCAAAGACCCTTGGAGTAATTCTATGGCACT